>BNCR01000008.1:19668347-19846460 GCA_014656515.1 Oryzias celebensis
TAACAGTTTATGTAAACTTCACAATAGTGATGGAATTCTGGTTCTTAGCCATCCGGCTCTTTTAAATTTGTGCATAAAATGAAAAAATGTTTCATACATATATATGCTTTTTTTTCCTATCAGATAAAATGTACAAAATAAACGATGAAAACTAAAAACAATTAAAACTATTTAACCTTTAAAATGAAACAACCCAAAATACTGATTAAAATGTTCAACAGAAAAGAAAGAAATAAGAAGTTTGTACTGATGGTAAAGGTTGGTATTTAGAAATGACAAATGTCTGATCTTTGTGAATCTGATCTGGTTTCTTCTGTCAGTAAGGATCTGTTCTGCAGAAGGTTGTTCTCAGGTGTTTGTACAGGTTGTTGTTTGAATCTCTTTTCTTCCAGACTCTAAATTCTGTTTCATATTATCATGAACAGTGAAAAAGTTTCAGATTTTTCTCCATTTCCAGTCTCACTCATTTCTTTAACTTTTGTGTTGATGTTTTTGTCGTTGTTGTGTTTCCATCTCTCCCTCGTGCGCATCTCCTTCATGTGTGCGCGGAACAGTAACGAGCTTTTCACCCCCCCCACACACACACTTCGAGCGCGCGCTTTGACTGCATGATGGATCTGCGCAGACGCGTATTGATCCGTCACGTGCAGCTTGATTTGTGACATTACTTACTAAATCAAAATGATCAGCTGCTCTGTGTCCTCAGCTCCAATTCTTCAGTCTTCTGCTGCAGATGGACATTCATCCATTACTGTTTAACCAGTACAGTGTTCCTCGTTTATTCTGGGAGTTATCAGACAAAGATCTGATCAGGATCAAATATTTATGGAGATCTGGAGATCTGCAGGTTTCTGCACAGGAGACGCACACAGAGGAGAGTGATTGACAAGCTCTCCAGCCAATCAGGACACAGAAACGCAGCAGCATCATCGCTCAGAAAGGTGAACTTCTGTGAGGAAAGAGAGCGCTGTGTTCTGTTCTGTTTGACAGGGATTTGGAGGAATGTTCAGATAGAGGTACAGACTGTAGAAGGGGGAATAAAACGGCACGTTTTGTGTGATCCTTGATCGTGCGGCCAGATTTAAAAAAAAAATCTTGTTAATGGTCAGGGGGCCGTGCCAAATGTGGAGGCAGCCGCATATGGCCCGCGGGCCGCAGTTTTAATTAATTGTGGACTGTAATTAATTAATTTAATTAATCAATTTGAATCTAAAATACTTTCAACCTAATAATTGCTGGAAAAACATGATTTTTGAGATATTTTCATAGATTGTTGTGGGGCAGTAAAAGATCAAAATAAAACTATGAAGTGACTTCCCAGTATACTTTCACACCACCAAGGGGGATTCTTTGCAATCTCAAACAATTTTAAAAATATATAAATCAGGTCCAGATTGCTGTCATAAAAAAAATAAAAACAATAGAACATTTCTAAGCAATCCAAAAAATATTGACAACGAACTTCTAAATATCATCATAATGCAAATGTTGACAAACTTTATTCCATAGTTTATCACAACAGCAAGACAGTAGAAAATGTTACTTTTGACAGGAAGTGAAACTTTCTGTAGTTTTTAACCTTTCAACAAAGTAACTACAAGTAAAAAGTAATGTTATTTTATGGAGAAATAAGCTTCGTGAAGGACTTTTGAGTTGTTTTTTCTCCTCCTTTAGTGCTTCAGGGCTTCTGCACCATCAGCAGCTTCTGTGTTCTTTCGTTTGTTTCAGACTACTTCATAAAAAAAGCATCTGTCATTACATTCACTTTTAAAGGATCAAACCTTTTCAGAAATCAAACCACTTGTGTTCCATGTGTGTGAACACCTACTGATTTCTGCAGTTTTTTGTTGCTTTGCTGGAGTTGCTACTTTAGTGAGGAACTTCACCTGTAATATAGAAACGCACTGACAGCGCTGGGAGAAGACACCTGTAAAGGACATGCACAAAGCTTTTCTGCTTTCAAATGTTCTGCTTCTGTTTTCTCTGTGCAATGCTCAGAGGCCAGATGTAGATGAGTCACACACTGGTCAATGCTTGACAGGACTGCCGTCTCCCCTTTGTTTTTGGAAGTTTGAAGTTGAGTGCACTTCGAAGCTAATACAGGAAAATGTCCAGAGATGCAGAGTCCAGTTATATTCCTGTTTATAGCAGCAGGATTGTGGTTGGTCGCATGCTTGCAGATGTTCCCTGCGTGGTGTCATGTCTGCATGTGAGGAACATAAAGCTCAGCACAGCTGGGATGTAGCATTCCTCCACATTTTACCCAACTTTTGAAAAACAGTCCAGCTCATCCCAACATCCCCAGGTGCAGTTTCTGAAAACTTTAGGAAGTCTCCTACAGAAGGACACACAAGCATGCAGCTGCTTTACCAGAAACACGGACACTCATGTTTGTGTTCTTTGCATGGGCTCATGATGACCCAGCTCTGAATTTATTTCAGAACTTAGTTCACGTTGGCTAAATTCAGTTAAATTCTTCTGTTTCTTTATATATACTCTGACACAAATATATATTTACATCTTCCTTAAATGTCCTCAATCTTAAACACTCAATAAGAGGCATAAATCAATACAGTATGTAAACTAAAATGATGCTACAGCTGTTACCGCAGCTGTAGGATACTAGAAACCTGTGGTTAAATGTTATCTTTAGCATGCACCCCGACTTCCAAAGAAAAGTCTGCCAGACAAAGGTAAATGATACCCGGCTCACAGAACAGCCCTACAGCAGAAAACAAGCAGAAAGGCCCGTCTGAGCAAGTCTTCTCCTCCTGGACCCACTGTTTCTTAAAAAGGTTCGTTTCCATTTCCCTCTCTGAGGTTGAAGTGTGGTTTTACTTCACGCTTGGAATGGCTGATGTTCTGATGGATCTTCAACATCCGTCTCCCCTCCTCCGTAGTTATAAGGGCCCCCCTTGCAGCCTGCGAATCCATCACGGCACACCTTTATCTAAACACAAGAAGAAACTCATGAGTTCTACCATTCTCCTCCTTACACACAGGAACATGGCTGTTTTCAACCAATCAGGAAAACCCTGCTTTAAATAAGCTAAGGATCATGTTGAACACTATAAACAACTGTAAAGAAGCTTTTCATGGATCTGCTCTTGTTGCTTAAGCAGCTTTTCCACCAGTGTTTAGAGAAAAGGCCTGGCAGTGAAGGGAAAGGCTGACATTTGGCCCCTCTGGATGCTCACAGGAGGAAACTCCTTTTCATCGTCCAGACACACAGGTCCAGAGGCAAACTCGTGCTCGGGGATGACTTCCCCCCTCTGTGCCCCGCCGTCCTCAGAATAACCTGAGCAGAAAAACAGAAGCACAGTCGGATGTATCAGAGCACATCTGCTGTTAACCCAAACTTCCTGGGTGAATGGGAGCTGCTGGTGAGCCAGGTTCTCTTTTCATTTCTTTCATGTTTTTCATGTATGCAGTTGCCTTGCGTGCTAACCATTCTATTGAGAATAATCAATTCAATACTGGTAAGTATTTAGACTTCGCTTTCTCAGCTGCCTTTGAGTCATGGCTGAACGTGACAGATATTAACAACAGAACGATTTTTAGATGTAATTCTGAACAAGTCAAATTTAGGGAGATGAACCAAAATCTTACATTTACCTTAAGAAGCAGAGGTCTTAATGTAATCCAGTTTTTAATCAAGTCCTCAAAAAGTAAGAAAAGAATATTGAAAGTAATTGACATTAAAAAACATCAAAGAAGTCAGGAGATCATGACGAGACGTCTGGATCACCAGGGAGCTCTTCTGAAACGCTGCTGAGCTGTGGACTGACCGGTGAGGGTTGCAGTGAGGGGACAGGAGGCGGGTAAGGCAGCGGTTGCAGCATATGAGGAAGGGCGCACAGCCTGTTCAGAGCCTGCTGACTCGCTGCTTTTCTCTGTGCTGTCATCAAGGAAGATGAGACAGGAAAAACAAAGAGGCGATGCTGTTTCAGCTGTTACAGGGAGCCAACGTTCTACCAAATACACAGCTCAAAAAAATAATGGGAACACCTAAACAACCCAACGTCGCTCCAAGTCAGTCACCCTTCTGTGTAATCAAACTGTCCAGTTAGGAAGCATCAATGACTGACAGTCAACTTCACAGACAACAGCTGGAAAGAAGAGGTGAAGTGTTTCTGCAAGTGGTGACCACAGACAACTTCTCCATCCTGATGTTTCCTGGCTGACCAAGATCTGCAAATTCTCCACTGGAGCCCCGTGTTCTTCAGAGATAAGCGGGTTCACTCTGAACACAAGTGACAGACATGACAGAGTCTGGAGACTGGGCTGGCATTTCTTAGGAGGGCCACACGGCTCTCCATGCTTTCACCAGAGGTAGCCTGACTGCCATTAGGTACCGAGATGAGATTCTCAGACCTCTTGAGAGGCCATATGCTGGTGTGAGATTCCTTCTAATGCAAGACAATGCCAGACCTCATGTTGCTGGAGTGTGTCAGCAGTTTCTGCTGGACAAAGGTACTGATGTAATGGACAGGCCCGCCGTTCACCAGACCTGAAACCTGTTGAGCAGATCTGGAACATCATGTATCTGTTTATCCACCAACACCAGGGGCACCACAGACTGTTCAGGAGTTGCGGATGCTCTGGTCCAGGTTTGGGAGGAGATCCTCCAGGAGACCGTTGCCTCATCAGATGCACATCAAGGTACGTGGAGGCCACGCCCACTACTGAGCCTCATGTTGACTTGTTTCAAAGACATTACATGGAAGTGGGATTGGCCTGTATTCTGTTTTTCTACTTTATGTTGGAAGATTCCACATCCAAACCTTCATGATCTAATGAATTTCATTTCCAGTCATGTTTTTGTGTGGTTGTGTTGTCAACACATCCAACTAAGAAAATATTAAAGCATTTAAAAACAAATATTTTATTTGTTCAAGTACAGGATGTGTTTTTCCATTTATTCTTTTGAGCTGTGTGTAAACCAGTGCTTGTAATAAAAAAATCTTAACTTTTAAAGAAAAAAAAGAAGAAAGTGATGTTTCTTCAAGCCACATTCCTGTGAGGAGAAAGCTCACCTGTGTTTGAAGAGCAGCTCACACTCGCCTCCATCCTGCACATCCACATTATAAATGAAGAGCTGGCCATCAGCTGTGACCACCAGCAGCCGTGGAAGCTTCTGGATACTGCAAACCCAAACTGAGCTTTAGCCCCACAACCTCAGGCCTTCAGAGCAACAAGCCTTATCTTTGTGTCATCTCCTGCAGCACAGGACTGCAGCTGCCAGCAGGAGGATTTTACTGTCATCTGCTCTCCCAAGAAAGGCTGTTAGCAGTTTCCTCTTTTGTGTCTTGACTGCAGTGCCAGCACACATTTTAGAAATGTTGATACGTCGTACTGGGGGTCCTAGTTTTCAGGAAAGCGTCACATTTCCCATCCCTCCACCCAACGAACGAGAGCTCACCTGACCAAGGTGCAGATACTGCTGTGAGCGGCTAACGTTAGATGAACGGTGGCGAAGGCACGGTCTTGGCTCATCACGTCACACACCTGAGCAGGAAGGTAGCTGCTGGCTGCTGAGAACATCCTCCCTACGTATGATGTCCAGGTTGCAGCCTCGCCCCCCTCCCTGCAGACATGAAACACAGAGATGCAGCTCTGTGCACCTGCCCCCAAAGACCTGAAGGGGAAAGCTGCAAGCTGGAACTTCCAGAGTTATGCAGTTAGAATGACAACAATTGGAACTGAAACGTCTCCTTTCGAGCACCTCAAATGCAGCAGAAATGTTTGGTTTTTAGGAAAATGTTTTGGTGAAACTGATTCCTGTTCCTCTGAAGTCACTCACCAAACCAAGACAAAAAACTCTGCAACAAAATATGCAGAAAAAATATTTTTGTGAAGTTGAACATCAATTTAATTACATGGTTTGTTCTGCTGAGTATGAAGGTTCAGAAGGGAGAATATAAAATAAATACATAACAACACCATGAAATCATTACATAAAAGTGCCATTAATGATTTAAAATTGAAAATCATTAAATAAATGTTTAAATATATGTGGCATTAAAATATTTGAATTGTCATTAAAAAGCACTTTGACACATTTAATGACATATTTATTTATTTCATGGCCAGAGTGGGATGGAAGAGACAATATTAAATACATATCTATGCCATTAAATCATTAAAAGTGTCATTAAATGTGTCTATATTCCAGTAAAATTCCATTTTAAATGATTTAAGAAACATGAATTTGTTTCATGATTTAATTACACGTTTTATGATCTGGGTCACACCATTTTATTACGTAATCTGTCAGACTGTCCCATCAAACTAAGAGGGCGGGGCTAACTCAGATCATCTGTGCTCCATTGCTCATGCGTGGTTTGAATCTCATCAGGGCACAGGACTGCTGATGTCATAAAACTGAGGAATGTATTCAAAGTTTTGAAGGTTGTGTCTGGCACTTCACACACATAAATGTTGTAAAAGTTGTTTTGGTGAA
Source organism: Oryzias celebensis (assembly GCA_014656515.1). Taxonomy (NCBI): domain Eukaryota; kingdom Metazoa; phylum Chordata; class Actinopteri; order Beloniformes; family Adrianichthyidae; genus Oryzias; species Oryzias celebensis. The sequence goes on from BNCR01000008.1 coordinate 19,674,811, forward strand.
ACGTAAAACTTTTGTGAGAGTCTTAGTCAAATTTCCTTCTCCCTCCACCTCCCCGGCTCTCAACTTCCTGTTGGAGGTTTGGCGTCTTTCTGGCCTCGAAGCGGGACTGTCCACTTACTCCTGGCTGCAGTCTGCTTTTTTGGGGAAACTATGAAGGGAAATAAGTATCTCTAGGATTTGTGCGAGCGTAATTCTTAATTTGTGTGTAATTTTTGGTTTGTGTGTGCGTAATTCTTGATTTGTGTGTAACTTTAGGTTTGTGCGTGCGTAATCCTTGATTTGTGCGTAACTTTAGGTTTGTGCGTGCGTAATCCTTGATTTGTGCGTAACTTTAGGTTTGTGCGTGCGTAATCCTTGATTTGTGTGTAACTTTAGGTTTGTGCGTGCGTAATCCTTGATTTGTGTGTAACTTTAGGTTTGTGCGTGCGTAATTCTTGATTTGTGTGTAACTTTAGGTTTGTGCGTGCGTAATTCTTGATTTGTGTGTAACTTTAGGTTTGTGCGTGCGTAATTCTTGATTTGTGTGTAACTTTAGGTTTGTGCGTGTGTAATTCTTGATTTGTGCGCGCGTAATCCTTGATTTGTGTGTAAGTTTAGGTTTGTGCGTGCGTAATTCTTGATTTGTGCGTAACTTTAGGTTTGTGCGTGCGTAATTCTTGATTTGTGCGTAACTTTTGGTTTGTGTGTGCGTAATTCTTGATTTGTGTGTAACTTTAGGTTTGTGCGTGCATACTTCTTGATTTGTGTGTAAGTTTAGGTTTGTGCGTGCGCGCGTAATCCTTGATTTGTGTGTAACTTTAGGTTTGTGCGTGCGCGCGTAATCCTTGATTTGTGTGTAACTTTAGGTTTGTGTGTGCGTAATTCTTGATTTGTGCGTAACTTTAGGTTTGTGCGTGCGTAATTCTTGTTTTGTGTGTAACTTTAGGTTTGTGCGTGTGTAATTCTTGATTTGTGCGTAACTTTAGGTTTGTGCGTGCGTAATTCTTGATTTGTGCGTAACTTTAGGTTTGTGCGTGCGTAATTCTTGATTTGTGCGTAACTTTAGGTTTGTGCGTGTGTAATTCTTGATTTGTGCGTAACTTTAGGTTTGTGCGTGCGTAATTCTTGATTTGTGTGTAACTTTAGGTTTGTGCGTGCGTAATTCTTGATTTGTGTGTAACTTTAGGTTTGTGCGTGCGTAATTCTTGATTTGTGTGTAACTTTAGGTTTGTGCGTGCGTGCGTAATTCTTGATTTGTGTGTAAGTTTAGGTTTGTGCGTGCGTGCGTAATTCTTGATTTGTGTGTAAGTTTAGGCTTGTGCGTGCGTGCATAATTCTTGATTTGTGTGTAAGTTTAGGTTTGTGCGTGCGTGCGTAATTCTTGATTTGTGTGTAAGTTTAGGTTTGTGCGTGCGTGCGTAATTCTTGATTTGTGTGTAAGTTTAGGTTTGTGCGTGCGTGCGTAATTCTTGATTTGTGTGTAAGTTTAGGTTTGTGCGTGCGTAAGTCTTGATTCGTGTGTGTCATTTACACACAATTCTGATGTGAGATTCTTTTCACGTCGCCAGATTTGTGCTTAAGTGATGTTTAAACGCTGCTCCAATGCTGGGTCATCAGTTTTCTTACCAGCCGCTTTGAACTTAGATGGTGAAGAATATCTGGTGAAACTTGACATTTTCCCATTTTCTTAAACAGATATGCTGGATAATTACAATAAAAAGTCTAAATAAGCATTTTAAAAACACTTCTCCCTTTCAAAATAAAAAACATACATAACATTTACCGACACCTCTTGTTAGTACTATCTGCTCGACTGTCTCTTCTTTCGGGTCGAGTGTCGTAGCCTTCCCTGTGCGAATATCTGCCAAATGTCTAATATCCAACTAACTTCACCTTGGTGGCTGCACCGCGGACTTTTGGAGAAGGAAATGTGTGTGAGGCGCCAAACAAAACTTTAAACCCTTTTGGGTGATTCCCTGAAGGGCACAACTGAAGGGAACATCTCTTTTTTCTAAAATATTAAGGTATGGAGCACTTTTTGGCAACTTTATTGCCAGAAGATGAAGATACTGTAGACGACAGACATGCAAAGAAAGTAAATTCTATGAAATAAGAAAGGCAGTATAAATTTATGTCAAATGTTAACAGTAAACATTGAGACGAGAGCTAAATGTTCTCTCACGTTGGTTCCAGCTGTTCCAGCCTGAAGATGTGCACAGTCTCAGTGTTGCTGGAGGCACAGAGGAAGAGAGCATCGGGACTGAAGGACAGAGAGCGGATGCTGACATACCTGGACGCACATGCACACACACATGCAAACATTGGATGGTTAATGTGGTTTCTACATGTCAGCTTCAGTCAGCAGGCTGCACAGATGTAGAGGAGCTCTTTTACCTCTTCATGCCTCGGCGAAACTCAAACAGACGGACGCCTTCAGGAATGGAGAAGACTCGGATGACAGTACCCTGTGAAGACCGACCGTCACTGTGGTTTAATACAGCACCGTGTTCAGAGCCCAGCGTTTAACTTTAGCTGTGTATTAGTAACTGTTTTATTAGAAGGTTGGGATTTTGTTTGTTTGTTAGAAACAAAAAATGTTCTGTTTTTCAGTGTCTCTCACTCACATTCAGAGTGCTTTCTTACCCTCTCTGAAGCACTGGCAAGTAGGGTGGCTGAGCTGTTGAAGGTCAAAGCTGCCAGAGGAGCATCGTGGGCAGAGATCACCGTCACTGTGCTCTGAAAGCACAACATCAACAACTTACAAGGAAATACTTCTACAGGAAGTCCCTGCGGCTGAGGAACACATGGAACTGTGAGGGTGGAGTGATGTGGCTCTCTCCGCTTTTAGCACTGACTCAGACTTTACTGCAGCAAACTGTCAGCAATGACCCTGAACTCTGAAACTGAATTCTGTCTGACAGTGTGCGACTGAACGTGTTCATGGTCCAACACTATTAATACATGAAAAGCAAGAAACACCAAACGTAGCCAGATTCATTACAGATGTCAGAATCCAATTGAAGACAGATTTTAACCAGCTGCTTAGCTGTTTTCTGATAAAAACCTGTACCTGTGACTGACAGATGATTCTCTGGGAAAAAGGGCACAATTTTCCTCTGGCCAGCAGTGCTCAGTGTCAGAATCCAAACAGTTATTTTATATTTCACCAGAAGATGGCAGTAATGCTGCAGCCACTGAAAATTCTGCAAGTGTGAGGATCACAAGTCAGGAAAAATGATGTGAAAAACAGAGTCATAGCCATGAAAAAGGCATGGTTTTTACACAGGTTTTAAAAAGTGTGAGCAAAATGCTGCAGCACAGGATTAATAGAACAGGAGAGAAAAGTGGTGTTCTCTTGCTTTCCAAATCACCTGTCACAGCCAGACCACCAGGAACAGGCTATGATAAAGTACAAGACATTCATTCCCTTTGGGATTTGCTGAGACGATGACTTAAAACATACTGTATTTTAAGACATACCTACAACAGAGTTTACAGCACAGAACAGAGTGAACAGCTTTCTCTGCTGATGAAACACCAAAATAAAACACCTGTAAGTCATGATGCAAAATGTTTTAAAGTCCTTTGATATTTTTAGGAGTATAAAATAAAAAATATGTTTCTGTTCAGTTCAGGTTAAAGCGTAGAATCTCAAAACTGGATGTTGGTACTTTTAATTCTACATGTTTATTCCAGGTAAACATGACAAACTCAGTTTACTCTTAATCAATCACTAGGGTGAAGGGAGAGCAGCACTAAAGCGATAACAGCTGGTCATCTGTGATGAAGTGACCCTCACCAGAGTGTTGGCACCATATACCACAATCTCTCCAGTAGTGGCACTGCCGGGGTATGCCAGGAAGGAGTTGCTGATGGAGAGAGCGCAGAGACCTGCAGAAGAACAAGCTGTTGATGTCTCCTCTGTGGAAAATCAGGAAGGGATAACGCCCGACGAGGCGTCCATTATTGGAAAGACATGGATGACATGGACTGGAGGCGTGAACTGTCCGTCGCCAAGAGGAGAGCGGTTGACACAGCAAAGTCAATTAATTTTGAATAATGGACACCTGAACGAGCATCATCCTGTTCATCTCATGGTCACATACAAAAGAAATAAATATGAAATCAAATATCAGTGCTTTTGTAATATTAAACCGTTTTTCACAAAAAAAATCAGACTATTTGACTTGCAGTGCAGCACGTTGTCATGGTAACGACTACAGAGCCTGCACTGACCTCGCTCTGCTGCAGTGGAGGAAGGTGAAGCCTAAGTTAAAGGTCATTGATCCAAAGTGATTTCAGAGGAAAAGTTCACCTCTTATTGCTTTTCTTAACCAGACGTTGAACGTAATGTTTTTTTCAAAGAAACAAACTTCTCTGGTAGTTTCCTAGATCGTTCTGATTGAAGAAATATCCCCCATTACCTCTGCTCATTAAATGTGGATCAATAAACAATTTCTTTGCTTATTTTATAATACAATTAACTTCAAAACATATATTTACTCTGTATCAAACAATACAGTAAGCAAGACAGAAAATTAAAATAAAGTCAACATCGGTGTTGATGGTAAGATGTGGCAGAGATGCTGTCATGTCCATCATAGAGACATTTGAAGGACAGAGATCGTTTCTACTGTTGTGATAAACAACAGAAGAACGCCTGTCCACCTTTGTTCGGTTTCTGTTGTTCTGGTTATCACCTGGTCTCCATTATCACTTTTTAGTGGACACCCTGCAGCCAATCAGAGTCGAGTATTCACCAGATTTTAACATATACCAACATCTGCATTTATACTTGCAATAAAGTATTGACACAAAACTCTGTCTTCATGCTTGAAAGCAAAGTTTGAAAAAGACTTCCTTAAAGCTTCACATGATCATTGCAAACTGCAGCCAAAGTTCTTACCTGAGGGGTTTGGCGGCATGTTGAGCAGAGTCTGGATCAGTTTCATGTCTTTGATGTTGTGAATATAAATGGATTCTTCAAGGCACACCACTAACCACTGAAAACACAGCAGTCGTCCAGGAAGAGAAAAGCAGAAGGAAGTGAAATGTTCAATTTGATCCCAACAGGCTTCTGCCAACACTCATGTTGTGGACAATGACAAAAACCCTCTGGGTTCCATTAGGAGATGTCCACAAAATGTAAGATGTTTAGTGAAGACTTGGATTTTTCATCTTAGTTCCAAATGTGAAGAAACACACACATACACAGTGATACCGTGAAAAGTGAAGATCACCTGTCTGTTGAGCTTCACAGCCAAGATGTTGCTGGAATAGCTGTAGTTGCAAATCTCTGTTCCTTTTTTGAAGTGATAGATATTCATGCGCTGAGGCATGGCATTGCTCACCACGACCACCAGACTGCTTGAGAACAGACGCTCCACAATGAAGACGTCAGGAACCTCTGCTGGTTAAGAGCAAAGAGCAGACACAGACTTTGATACAGGACTGCTTCCTCAGACCTCACTACAACAACGACAGGCAGCATAAGATGGCCACAACCGCAGATTTAAGGCTTAGGTGTGTCTCAAAGCATTAGACAGTATCTGAAACACCTCTAACAGTTTGCTAACATTAAACTGAAATATACACACGTGGAGAAAATTGTTGGTACCCCTCAGTAAAAGAAGGAAAAACCCACAATTCTCACTGAAATCACTTGAAACTTACAAAAGTAACAATAAATAAAAATGTATTGAAAATTAAATAATCAAAATCAGCCATCACTTTTGAATTGCTGATTAACATAATTATTTAAAAAACAAACTAATGAAACAGGCCTGGACAAAAATGATGGTACCCATAACTTAATATTTTGTTACACAACCTTTTGAGGCAATCACTGCAATGAAGCGATTTCTGTATTTGTCAATGAGCGTTCTGCAGCTGTCAACAGGTATTTTGGCCCACTCCTCATGAGCAAACTGCTCCAGTTGTCTCAGGTTTGATGGGAGTCTTCTCCAAATGGCATGTTTCAGCTCCTTCCACAGATGTTCAATGGGATTCAGATCTGGGCTCATGGAAGGCCACTTTAGAATAGTCCAACGCTTTTCTCTCAGCCATTCTTGGGTGTTTTTGGCTGTGTGTTTTGGATGGTTGTCCTGTTGGAAGACCCATGACCTGCGACTGAGACCAAGCTTTCTGACACAAGGCAGCACATTTCTCTCCAGAATGCCTTGATAGTCTACAGATTTCATTGTACCTTGCACACATTCAAGACACCCAGTGCCAGATGCAGCAAAGCAGCCCCAAAACATGACTGAGCCTCCTCCATGTTTCACCGTAGGGACAGTGTTCTTTTCTTCGTATGCTTGGTTTTTGAGTCTATGAACATAGAGTTGATGTGCCTTACCAAAAAGCTCCAGTTTGGTCTCATCTGTCCAAAGGACATTCTCCCAGAAGCTTTGGGGCTTGTCAACATACATTTTTGCAAATTCCAGTCTGGCTTTTTTAGGATTGTTTCTCAGCAGTGGTGTCCTCCTTGGTCGTCTCCCATGAAGTCCACTTTGGCTCAAACAACGACGAATGGTGCGATCTGACACTGATGTACCTTGGCCTTGGAGTTCACCTTTAATTTCTTTGGAGGTTGTTCTGGGCTCTTTGGATACAATTCCAACGATCCGTCTCTTCAATTTGTCATCAATTTTCCTCTTGCGGCCACGTCCAGAGAGGTTGGCTACTGTCCCGTGGGTCTTGAACTTCTGAATAATATGAGCCACTGTTGTCACAGGAAGTTCAAGCTGTTTAGAGATGGTCTTATAGCCTTTACCTTTAAGATGTTTATCTATCATTTGTTTTCGGATGTCCTGGGACAATTCTCTCCTTGGCTTTCTGTTGTCCATGTTCAGTGTGGTACACACCTTTTCACCAAACAGCAGAGTGACTACTTGTCTCCCTTTAAATAGGCAGACTGACTGATTATGAGTTTGGTAACACCTGTGATGTCAATTAAAGGACACACCTGAGTTAATCATGTCAGTCTGGTCAAATAGTTTTCAATCTTTTATAGAGGTACCATCATTTTTGTCCAGGCCTGTTTCATTAGTTTGTTTTTTTAAATAATTATGTTAATCAGCAATTCAAAAGTGATGCTGATTTTGATTATTTCATTTTCAATAAATTTTTATTTATTGTTACTTTTGTAAGTTTCAAGTGATTTCAGTGAGAATTGTGGGTTTTTCCTTCTTTAACTGAGGGGTACCAACAATTTTGTCCACGTGTGTACATTTAACAAATGAAAACTTTGGTGAGATGAATCCTCATGGCCTACTTTTCCATCTCAAACTTAAAACATCCCATGCATATGTAAAATATTCTGGCTCCAGCATGAATTAGGAAGGTTTCTGCCTTTTAGGCTTCAACTTTCTTGCTGTAAGGAGACAGTGCTAAGCTCCAACAAGAATTTGAATGAGTGTTCCTCCTACAGGTCCAGCCCTATGTTAGCATGCAGCCTGTAAAACCCTGAGCACCCTTGCTTGCGGTTATGTGGAGTGACTGACCTGCGGTGCTCTCCCAGATCATTTAACCACAGTGCAAAAAGCTGTGCTGGGAAAACCTGCACCTCCACATACTTTGACTCCACACCAGTCCTGGCTGGCAGCAGTAGGCACCCCTCAGAAGGACTCTTTAGAAGTCTGTGGGGTCCCAAAGAAAGTTATGGAACCTATATTGCATTTACACACACTAAATTTAAAAGTTTTCGGAAATTCTCACAAGCACTTCTTTAGGTTGACAAAAAGACTTTCTTGGATTGTGAATGTTACAAAAGTCAAGTCAATACATCAGTGTAACTGTGGGGCATCAAAGTGCTCCCAGGCATTCCAATCTTTGTGGTCAAAATCATTGCAACTAGTAGCTTGATTCCACAGAAACCATCATTGCCATGGTAACTTGTTATTTAACATTTTTCGTGACACGTGTCTTTGTCAGTGAAGCTTCTGGTTTACCAGGTGACGTCTTGAAATTGAGTCATAGCAACTGGACTTAAAAATCTTCTTACTTGGCACCACTCAACCAAACAGCTTCCTCAGTCTGATTGGTGCAGGATTCAGTCCACATTTGTTTTCTCCCAGAGGGACACCCTTATCAAAGGGTACCAAAGAAGAGAAAGCAGAGTATACGCCTCTCCAAGTTCTTCTAATCCCCCTGGCCCCATCACAGGGTTGTTGGGTGTGGTCTCGCTGGAATTTTGGTCTTGTTTGGAATAAGCCTCTTGGTACCCTCTCCTCTGTTGAGGGAAAGGTTACTAACATGTACACGTATTGACTCCTCTTTCCAGCCGTCTTTTCTGTCAATTATCTTTAAATTTTTTTAACTTGTCCTGTCCAACAGCTGAGAAAACAGATATGAGCTGAGAGTCTCTTGTGTTAGACAGATTTTACTGTTACAATCAGGGGTTATAAATCATCGATCACATTAGGTGTATATTCATATAAACCTCTTTTGTAATTTAAACTAAACTTTATTTATATTAACTATGTTTGTATCCTTTTTTTGTTGGACCGGATGGAAAATAAAAGGGGTTAGAAGAGAGAGGAATGTCATAGGGGAACAAAAGACAGGGGAAGAGGATGGGTTACAGAAGTTAGAGGATGACTACAGGGGAGGGAGGGTAGAATCATAAAACAACGAAGCTGGAAGTTTAGAATCATTTCAGTCAAGTGTGAATGGGAGGGGTCTGTCCACACACTGAGATGTTACAAACATACCTGCTGGCTCAAGAGTGTTCACAAACTTGTCAACATACAGTTCACATGCACACGTATGCATACAAACCAACACATGTAAAGCATTACATTCCATCACGCTAACCAAATGTGCAAAGGTGAGCCGGCACCTGTGCTCAGGAGAATGTTTATGTTAAGATGAGGTGGATGATGGAATGTAAAAAAAAGAAAGGGAAGGACAGGGAAGCCATCCACACCAAGACCCCCGCCGAGGCAGCAGCGGCGTAAAATCTTTGCCAATACAACATATGCAAGTCAAACCTATGATATCCATACCAGATCGGTTGAGGCCCGGATTAACAACAACCACCATTTGTGCTGTTCATCGACACGGTCCTGGTGTAAATTGGACTACTGTTGGTTGAAGAAGAAGAGGAGGAAGGTTTTGTTTGTAGAAGAGAAATAAGAGGAAAGTCATGAGTGTTGGACTGAGAGTAGAGACTTTAATACAGAGTAGAGACTTTGATTGTTGGAACTATGACAGGAAAAAGTAGAGTTCGTTGACCTGATGCAGAGAAGGAAGGTAGATATACTGTGTGTCCAGGAGACCAGGTGGAAAGGTAGCAAGGCTAGAAGCTTAGGAGCGGAGTTCAAGTTAGTCTATTATTGGAGATGGGAAGAGAAATTGAGTGGATCTTTTGTTTTGCTGTTGTGATAAACGGTAGAATAACGCCTGTCGACCTTTGTTCCAGGTTTCTGTTGTTCTGGTTACCACCTGGTGTTTAGGACAGTCCAGAGGGACTGATCCAGAGGGACTGGCCTAAACACCAGGAGGAGTTTGTTAGAAGTGTTGTGAAGGTAAAAAGAGAGTCTGATAGAGTGGTGAATATGAAGATAGAAATGGAAGTGGTGATGTTTAATGTTGTTAGTGGGTATGTCTCACAGATAGGATGTGAGCTGGAGGAGGAGGAGGAGAAATTCTGGTTGGACCTTGATGAAGTGATGATGAGCATCCCTATTAGTGAGAGAGTTGTCATTGGCATAGATTTCAATGGACATGTTGGTGCAGGAAACAGAGGTGATGAGGAGGTGATGGGCAGGTTTGGTATCCAGAAGAGGAATGTAGAAGGACAGGTGGTGCTTGATTTGGCAAAAAAGATGGAAATGGCTACAGTTTAACAAGAAGGAGGCAGGAACATAGGGTGACCTAAAAGAGTGGAGATAGAAGCTCACAGATAGACTACATCTTGTGTAGACTGTGTAATATGAAGATCAGTGACTGTAAAGTAGTGGTTGGTGAGAGTGTTTCCAGACAGCATAGGATGGTGGTGTGTAGGATGACTCTGGTGATGAAGAAGATGAAGAAAGAAAGGGCAAAGCTGAAAAAGGAAGAATGTTGCGTGACATTAAAGAAACGGTTGTACAGGCTCTGGGTGGTCAAAAGGTACCCCCAGATGACTGGATAACTACAGCTAATGGGATCAGGGAGACAGGTAAGAGTGTACTTGATGTTTCATCAGGAAAGGAGGTTGATAAGGAGTCTTGGTGGTGGAATGAGGAGGTGCAGTAAGAGGGCAAGAGGTTAGCTAAGAAGTGGGACACTGAGGATTGAGGTGAGTAGACAGGAGTACAGGGAGACGCAATGTAAGGTTAAAGTAGAGGGGTCAAAGGTCAAACAAGGAGCTTATGATGACTTGTATACTAGATTGGGTAGTAAAGGACAGACTGACCTATACAGATTATCAAGGCAAAGAGATGGAGATGAGAAGGACATACAGCAGGTTAGAGTGATGAAGGATAGGGTTGATAAAGTGTTGACAGGTGTCAGTAGTGTAATGGAAAGATGGGAAGAATACTTTGAAGAGTTGAGGAATGAAGAAAATGAGAGATGAAAGACTAGAAGAGGTGACTGTTATGGAGCAAGAAGTAACAAAGATTAGTAAAGGTGAAGCAAGGAGGCATGGAAGAGGATGAAGAGCAGAAAAGCTCTTGGTCCTGATGAGATACCTGTGGAGGTTTGGAAGTGTCTAGGAGACAAGGCAGTGGAGTTTCTGACTAGGTTGTTGTCAGGTTAATTCACCTAAACACTAAAGAAAAAATGCCGTAAAAGACCACACCAACAAGCAAAACCTTTCTTATATATAAGGGAGAGACAGGTATGCTGGGAATAAGCCACCTACCTTTCTCTCAAAGGACTAAGGACTGCTAAGAACAGTGTATAAACCCCTTCATTCTGGTTTGGGGAAGGAAACAGGCAAAAAAACACAGAACAACTGTTGGTCAAAGGTAAAAGATAACCTTTAGCTTGATTTAATATTTAAAAACACATTTAAACAATGATAAAAATAAAGAATTTCTTTCACAATTGTTCAAGAGGATCTTAGGTGATACTAAGATACCAGAGGAATGGAGGAGACGAGTGAGGTTACAGGGGTCAACAGTTCAGAGGAATGGAGAGAGTGGAGAAGAAGTGAAGAAGTGAGAGCAGGCAGGTTGGAATGGATGGAGAAAAGTATCAGGTGTGATGTGTGATAGAAGAGTTTCAGCTGAAATGAAAGGAAAGATGTTCCAAGTGAGACCACTTCTTTGTCTCTTTTTTGTTTGTTTTCTTGAAATAAACCAGTTCCAAATGCTGACTAAAGTCTAGCCGGCATTCTCATCTATCTTTAGGTTTCATTTTTATCTGTGCAGTATTCATAGCAGGATTTCAGAGATTTTCCATCTATGGGTTTAATCAAGCCCCCACTTTCCAACCCCTAATTTTATGTGTACCAGAAAGCCCAAAATATTCCAGCCCTTCACAAACAATCACTAGATTTAGCTTGGAAAAGAGAGTAACTTGACAATAACTCTCATTTTAAAATGTTTGCACCTAAATAAAACCAGTTTACTGTCTGGTTTGCACATATTTTTTTGGGGGGTGGGGGTTTGATTGGCAGGTGAGTGAACCTAACATAGGCTCACACCGTAGCCATAAACCCCTTGTGTGAACATTTTGGATGTCACTCACTGGATTCTGCAGAGTAAAAATGAAGTCTGAAGTGCACACGATGAAAAGGTTTTAGGGATAAGAAGTGCTCATGAGCAGAAAGCCCTGCTTTCTGACCAAGAGCATAGATCCGTAATGAGTTGGGAATTGCAGGATTGATGAGATGTGATGAAAAGCGTTATTGAACTTGTTAACCCTTACTTGTTAATACAGAATACTGACCGTTCTCATAGATGCACTCCAGCTTTTCTACAGTAGAAAGAGAAAAAATCTTGTACCCTGTCCTTGTTCCCAAAGCCAGCGACCTGCAAAACATAAACACATGGATGACCACATACTTTCACTATCAGCAGAAACTGAAAAGTTGACCTATCATACAACTACGGGTTTCAAACATCACGTTAATCACAAATAATAAATTACAGAAAAATAAGGGAGTTGTTCTTTTGCTTTTCCCATTATTCTCCTTTTTAACCTATAACTATAAATTATGTGGGGGATAATGGCAACAAGTATTTTACTATCTTAGCTTTATTTTGACTAGTGAGTTGTCGCCATACTCTACCCAGAGTAACTGGCTTGACCAAGTGGAAGGATTCTGAAAACATATGGCAAGCAAGGTTATCTCTAGATCCTGGTTGCAGCACTCCATCTGGGCTATACAGTTTATGAATGAAACCCTGAACCCAAACTAACCTTTAGCCCTAAGAGGTTGCAAAACGTCTTCCAGAACACAACTACAAACTGTATTTCCCAGTTAGAAACAATGTTCTCAGGTAATCCATGCAGACAATACACATCAACACAAACATAAAAAATAATCCACAATGGTTAAAATTACAGAATTACTTTGAGACTCTGGGAGCCTGGTAATAAAGTCCATGCTATGTGGGACCGGGAGGTTCTCAAAGAGGCTGAAGCAGTCCAGCAGAGAGTTTTCAAAGAACCTTGACACTGGCACAGGGCAAAAAGAGACAAAAGCTCTAATATCAGAGAACATTGTGTCCCACTAAAATCACTGAGCCACTTAAAAAACAGTCCAAGTGCAGTCCAACACTCCTGGATGTTAGGCAGGTGATAGGAGTGCCCCCAATTGAGTATCTACAGATGCAGGATCGAGGAAACAAACAACCAGCTGGGCAGCCCATAGGAACAGAAAAGTTGTTAGTCACTGCAGCCTTAACGTTACATTCTAAAGTCCAGCGAGTTATGATCAGCACCAAGCAAGAAGGCAAAATGGTGGGTTCCTCCTCAGAGTCCACAGCTGCATATTCCTGGAATTGGTGGGACACCATATCTGGCTTTATGTTTTTGCTGCCAAGTCAGTAGGACAGGAAGAACCTAAACCTCTCAAAAAATAGAGCCCGCCATGCCTGGCAAGGGTTAAGTCTCTTAGCGGTTCATATGTTCAAGATTCTATGATTTGTCCAAACAAGAAATGGCTGCTTGGCATCCTCCAACTAGTGACACCATGCCTGAAAGGACAGTTTAACTGCCTAGAGCTCCTTGGTTTCTATGTTGTCATTTCTCTCTGCAGGAGTGAGCTTCCAGGAGAAAAACACACAAGGATTAATTTTATTTTTGGACTCTCTCTGAGAGAATACAGCCACAGTCCAGTGTCAGACACATCCACCTCCACAAGCTCAGTGGTGTCAGGTTGAACCAGAGTGGGGGCTGAAGAGAAATGATTCTTTAGCTCGGAAAAGGCATTCCTGGCCCCCTCCTCTGAGACAAAAGGTGCCTCTTCTGAAGTAAACTTGTGAAGGGCTGCAGCAATGCCACTGAAGTTTCTGATAAAGTGTCTGTAAATTTTCACAAAACCAAGGAAGGGCAGGAGCTGTTTCTATCCTGTAGGAGAGGGCCACTTCAGGACAGCATACATCTTGACAGTAAGCACTGAAGAACTGCCCAAACGAGCAGCAAGTGGCTCTCAAAGTCTGTAGAAAAGAAATCAAAATGTCGTCTAGATACACAAACAGACTTATTGATCATGTCCCCAGGAACACTCTGGAAGATTGCAGGGGCATTGTTAGGCCAAAGGGCATAAACAGATATTCCAAGTGTCCATTGGGGTGTTGAAGGATGTCTTTCACTATACTGCTCCATGGCTACTTGTTCAGGGGAACTGAGTGGGTAAAGGTGTCCTTTGAGTGGTTGGTTACCTGGGAGGAGATCTCTACTTATTAGTCATATATTCAAAGAGGGGGAAGAGACTTTGCTCAAGTATTACAAAACACCCCATACAAGTCAGTGGATGAGCAATAAGAAGAAGGTACTTTACTGAGATGACTCAGAACATTGCGTCCTCTGGACTGAGGAACGCACGGTAGTGGCATTCAAACAGTTCATTAAGCCAAAGCAACTCCAGGATAAAACATTACTGCAAATCCAGAAAATGTGGGGCAAGTGTCTGCACTGACATGGATAACCCAAGATAATAGTGGGTGTCACAGTCTCAACCACAAAGAAAGACACAAGTTCATTGTGGTTACCGGATACAGTTACTTTCACAGGTACAGTGCATTACGTCAGTCACCCTATGTATTAAAGATCCATGAATTACATTTATAACCAGAGCTGAACTTAACGTCTTAGTGGGGATCTTTATCTGCCACTTCTTGAGAGACTTGGCTTTCAGTCTCTGCTCTGATTCATCCCAAAGGTGTTCTATGGGTTCAGGTCAGGACTCTGTGCAGAACAGTCCAGTTCCTCCACACCAGACTCTGTCATCATGTCTTTATGGACCTTCCTTTGTGCTCTGGTGAACAGTCATGTTGGAGGAGGAAGGAGCCGCTCCAAACTGTTCCCACAAGGTTGGGAGCATGGAATTGTCCAAAATGTTCTGGTATCCTGAAGCATTTGGAGTTCATTTCACTGGAACTAAGGGCCCAAGCCAAAGTCGTGAAAAACAAGCCCCCACCATCATTCCTCCTCCACCAAATTTCACACTCGGCACAATGCAGTCTAAAAGGTATCATTCACAGGTGGAATCCTATGACAATTCCACGCTAGAATTCACTGAGTTCTTGAGAGCGGCCCATTCTTTCACAAATGATTGTGAAAGAGACTGTTTGTGAAAACAGTCTGCATGCTTGAATGCTTGACTTTATACACCTGTAGCCAGGCCAAGTGATTAGGACACCTGACTCTGATCATTTGGATGGGTGAGTAAACACTTTTGCTAATGTAGTGTAGCAGCTGGCAAGAGAATGTTCTGAAAGTTTTCTGAAATCTCTTTTAGCATGGGGTGTTCACACTGGACTGTTGCAACCCGATATGTACGGTCGGTCGGTCAGTCGGTCGGATGGATGGATGGATAATACAGCAATCTCCGGCTGCATTTTGTGGTTGTCAGGTGACAGCAGCTGATATGTCAACGCACAACAACGCACCAGCAGATCATTTCAGACCCAGAAGTGGTGGAAAACTGCCCAAAAAGAGTAGCAGACATATTGCTCCACTTATGACGTGTGAAACAAAAAACATGTCTTTCAACATTGGTTGATAATGAGAGGATAACAAAACAAAAACAGCTAAGCTAACTCGGAACCTAAGAATGCTAACTGGCAGCCGAATGTTGTGGCAGTAAAAATAAAATAAAAGTCAGTAGGATCAGAATACCCAACTTTCTTTCTTTTTCTGATCTTTCTTTCTTTTTAACTGTCACTACTGTCAGCTTCCAGCTAGCCTTTGTTTAGCTCCAAGTTAGCATAGCTGTTTGTGATATTTTCCATCCGTTTTTTTAAGTCGCTATATTCCTTTCTGGGTCACGGCACTGTCAGGGGAGCCTGTCCTGTCTGCTGTTGGGTTAAGGCAATCTGGACAGGTCCAAAGCTGGAGTGAAAGCGCCCGCCCCGCTTATCTTGGAAATAAACTGGCCAGCTAAATGAAGATCCCACTGCTTCAAAGCTGCCGTTGGCCGGTAGAGCAAACAGCAGAATGGCAGCAGCAGAGAGCATTTTTATTTTCTTTCATTATTCTTTTAATAACATTTCTCTGTTTTTTATGATGAGCATGGACTTCTTTATACCTAATAAGAGGGATGTCTGATGCTCTTTTTCCCCCACCACTTCCGGATCCGTTGCATTGTTTATACGCTCCTCTGTTGTCGCCTGGCCAAAAGCAAACAAAAAAATGAACGGCAGGACATGGCTGTTATCTCTTTTTTTCCAGCAAAAATCCGGGAAAAGATCATTTCTCTGCCAGGGGATCAACAACATTCTGAAAAGTTTAAATCTGTTTAGTTTAAATGTGCACGCTCACTCAGTTGAATCGACGTTCAGAAACTCTATGTTTATGCCTGTGTGTGACCCTGTGATGTATTTTTGACTGTTTCTTAACAGGAGAAATTTGTTTTCAAGACAAGCAAGAGTCGTATTTAACACAGACATGACAAACGTAAAAATAAATGATGTTTTCATATTTTGTCTGCAAAGTTGTGCACAAAGTATTCATTTGTGCACAACTTTGTCTTTATGAACATGTTTCCTTTTGACAGCTATAATACCTCCTACCTCTGGTAACAACCAAATGACGAAAATCCAGTCACAATTTTTCCACAATACGGACGTCGCTGTTGGAGCCAGACATTCTCAGTAAGCCGTGATTGGTTTCTTGTTTGTCTTAGTCTACATTTCTATGGCAAGCACGCTCTCCACTCAGTCGCGAGCATGTTAGAAGGTCACAACCTTTCCACTTAAAGCAGACTCAGGAAAATCTGTCAACCAATTGGTTTGAACATACGATGCAAGGCCACCTATTTTTATTGAGGCATCTGATTGGTCAGTTTATATTTGAACAACTTGTGCTACCGAAAAATATGGTGAAAAAAAGAGAATAATCAAGACCACATTCATCAAGAATGGTTATTGGCGTTGTTATTAGCGGGTACTTCCTGTTTGGAAAAGCCAGAGGTGAGGGGTCACTCAGTCCCATTGACAGTATATAGAGACTGTGACATCACCCATAGAAAATGCCTTCCCTCCTGCCCCAGCGAAACAAAAAACAAATTCAGACGCCACTTTTCTGCGATACGGCCGTCAGCGTTTGGAGCCAGTCAACGGGGATTTGTCCAAGTCGGTCTGAGTCACAATTTCTAGGGTAACTACTGTTGCCGACCATGTTCAAGGTTGTTTGAAGTTCCCACGCCTTCCACTGAAAGTGGATTGGAATAATCTGTCAATCAAACGTTTCAGGTTGGGCCAGTGGGCACCACATGCTTTTATTAAGGCATCTGATTGGTTAGTATATAACTTGAATCATTTGAAATTAAGAAAAAATATGAAGAAAAAATAGGATTAGCAAGAAGATGTTAGAAAAGGTGACTGTGACTGCAGAATGACTGTGTAACAGCTGCTTATTTTTCTATAGAAGTCTATGGGATTTTGACTTCTTGGAACCAGCGGGTGCTTCCTGTTTGGAGCATGGGGGAAGAGGGCTTACCCAGTCCAGTTCTCTATATACAGTCACTGGGAGCAATCCTGCCCTCTTTCACCAGTGGCCTGCCTCTGGTCATAGCAGGTTTGTAGTTTTATGAAGTTGCTAGTGGTCACTTGATGAACTGTCCTGGCTCCATTATTTCATTTTAAAGCGTGAGCCTTCAGTTAGTAGCAGCAGAAAGCTGAGGACATGCTGCAGGATGACACGTGACGCTGCAGAGTGACGTCATGACCCCTGTCGAAACGCCCTTTTTCATGCGTGCTGAAGCGGCTCGTGTGTTTTCGGAAGACCTGTCGTGGTCCCGGCAGCACGAGCGGCTCGTCAGCTGACCGCCCGCGTCGTGGTTCTTACGTGGAGTCTTGGTTGAAGGAAGCGCATCCGAACCGGGACCGCGGCTCGTCCACTTCGCCAGCGGCGCTCCCGCCTTCCGCCGTCTCCATTCCGACTTCCAGCGACCTTCTCCTGCGCCTCCGCCCCGGACTGGAAGCCCGGGATCGGCCTCACCTCCGGCCTCGATGTGAGAAATGCGGGAGCGGCGGAGGCAGTCATCCGCCGCTGACGCTCCGGGCTGGACTTCTGTCCTGATCGGGGTTCGGGCGGTTCGGAGGTTACGGAGTAGCAGGAGCAGAACTCGAACAGCTGGCGGAAGTGCGTCACGCCTTCCTTCTCTCCGATTAGCTCTCAGTCGAACCTCGTTTCGGTGTTTGGTCTGCTGATTGGTCAGAACCAGAGAAGCTTGTTGCCATTGGCTGAGTCAGCAGTTTGTGGCCGTCCATTCACGGAAATCTAAGGTGTTTGAGGAGACGGGCGGCTCCATCACATTCAGTCCTAACAGAATCAAAACAGTTTGGACGAAAGCAAAAAAGAAAATACATTTAGCTTTAATTGAGAATTCTGTAAATATGAAATGAGTAAATATTTTAGGCATTTGGCAGCAACCCGGCTAAAAACCAATAATAATATGTAATATTAATGTATGGAATATTATTCCCTCCTATATTTCTTCCAGAGTAGCAGTCTAAAAGTTCTGGTCTGTAGCTCTCCAACTTTATAGACAAATGTTACTCGCCTGGTTCCTGATACATGTCCCTGATGTGATGTTTGGAACAACTCAACTCAACTTTATTTATAAAGCACTTTCAACCAGCAGGAAGCTAAAACAAAGTGCTGTACACACACAAGATAAAAACAAGATAAAAAGACAATAAAAAACAAATAAAATAATAAGAGCAATAAAATAGTAAAAACAGCTGGAGTCTCATGTTGTGTTAAAAGCAAGGGCATAAAATTGAGTCTTTAAACGAGTTTTAAAAGTGGACAGTGATGATGCTTCTCTAATATACAACGGCAAAGAATTCCAGAGCTTTGGACCAGCAACGGCAAAGGCTCTGGACCTCGGTGTTTCCAGAAGGAGCTGATCAGCTGATCTGAGGCACCGGGCCGGCGAATAAGGAGAAAGCAGTTCAGAGAGGTACAGTGGGGCAAGACCATGTAAAGATTTAAAAACAAATAAAAGAATCTTAAAGTCAACCCTAAAGTGGAGCGATGCTAAAATCAGTGTAATGTGGTCTCGCTTACGTCCTCCAACCAGGAGACGGGCAGCTGCATTTTGAACACGTTGGAGACGTGAGATAGATGTGTCTGGATTAGTCCAAGGTACAGAGAGTTGCAGTAATCCAGCCGAGATGTTATGAAGGCGTGGATTACTGTCTCAAAATGTGCAGGTGATAAAAAAGGTTTCACCTTTGAAAGTTGCTGAAGATCGTAGAAGCTGAGCTTCACCACTGATCTGATCTGGTGATCAAGTTTAAAATGACTGTCCAATTTAAAACCCACGTTAGAAACAGTTGACTTTAAAAACCCAGATCAGCTGGGGACGGTCCTCCATGATCATTTGGTCCAAACACCAGTATTTCAGTTTTGTTTTCGTTAAAACTCAGGAAACTCATGGCCAAGCAATCCTTAATGTCATGCAAACATGATACAAGCGGGTTAATAGAGAAACCATTCTTCCTTTTCAGAGGCAGATAGATCTGGCTGTCATCAGCATATAAGTGAAAAGAAACACAATGGCTTCTTAGAATGGACCCCAGTGGAAGCAGATATAAGGAAAATAGAAGTGGCCCTAAAACTGAACCTTGTGGAACTCCAAAAGACACCTGAGCTGTTCTAGATTGAAAGCCATCAATATTAACACACATAGTCCGTCCTGCTAAGTACGATCTAAACCAATCTAGTGCAGTACCATGAATCCCCACCAAGTTCTGGAGCCTAGAAATTAAAATACTGTGGTCGACTGTGTCGCATGCTGCTGATAGATCCAGCAGAACCAGAACTACATGATCTCCTGCATCAGTTGCCAATAGGATGTCGTTGCTCACCCTCAGTAAAGCCGAATCTGTAAAACCAGACTGGAAGACTTCACAGATTTTATGAATGCTCAACATCACAGAAGAAAAAAAGTTTCTTTTTTGAAAACTTTACATTAATCTCGTTACTCAATTATTCAAACCTAATGGACAATTTTACACCTACCGGGAGTTTTTAGAAGCTGATCCTGAGCATGTTTCATGTAAAGAATTCCTTCTGGTTTGAAATCTCTGCTTTCAGGACTCTCTTTCTCTGCCGCTTCAGTAACACTCGTGGACCTCACTATGTCACATGTTGGTGAAATCTGTTTCTCTGTTTGCTGGTCACTCAATAAATTTATCTGAGAGCTTTTTCAACACGACTGTCTCATATCATCTCCTACTAGGATAATCCATGACTTGTTATGGGAAAAATCTGGATGTTACCCTATGGATATTGGTTAACTAATAAAATCAGAGACATTTCTTTCAAATGAATCTATGAATATTATCGCGTTAAATGTTTTATTTCCCAAAGATTTCAGAAGGATACAGTGACTCTATCAAAAACTCATCAAATTTAAAAGCTGTCAAAACCTGTAACCTGTTGGAAACATATGGTTTGGACAGTTGGTAACCCATTTAGCTCTAAACCTCATGTTTTAGTTCTTTGTTTTATTCAGTCTGCCCTGTAAATTCTAATCTTTTTCTCTGCTTCCTTTTCTTTTTTTTTTTTTTGCTCTTTTTGTTGGCCCCCTTGTTCAATTTTCAGTTTATTGTGTATGGTTCCTAAGTTTTGCTAATAAAATCTGAAAAAAAAAAAAACTTTCGTGACGGCGCACATGTGACGTCTGTGCAAAAAACTAACCAGCATGCACCTCAATCCAGGTGATCTGCTCAGCGCTGCATCCGCCTGGGTGATCTTAACCACGCCTATTTCAGGCATTAAAAAACAGGGAAGGCCTTGAGTGGACCGGAACATCAGCTGTTGCTCCTCCTGATCAGAGAGCACTGGGTGTGGGGGGTGGCTGATCTTCTCCAGGATGTTCCTCAGCTTTGCCAGCATCTTCTTCTCCACCAACTCCACTGCCTCCAGGCTCAAACCCACCAATGATTTGCCTTCCTTACCAGGCAGTTCAGTCTCTTTATGTCTTTGTTAGATCTGTGAATGCTATCAGTGTGTTTTACTTATTAATGTTTTGAAACATTAAAAGATCATTGATTTTTTTCATTAAAATGTATTCATTAATTTTATTAAGAGTACGTAACACATGTTTGATTGTGTTGGAAGTTTTTCTTTTCAGTGGTGTTTGTTTGGCCTTTCCAGCACCACAGAATAAGAAAAAAAAATAACTTAAATGAATTGAATAAGCTGTTTTGCTTATTGAATTAATTTTTTGTATGAATATGCCAATACATGTCAGATCATGTTAAAATACATAAAACGTTTTTTCCCTTTTGTTTTTAGTTTTGTACACTTTCCTCTGTACAAAACAATAGCACGGCGGGCGCACTTGGACCTCTTCAGGGTGGCAGCGCGTACAACAGACAATGACAGCCCATTGCGGTTCCAGAAACTACTTCCGGTTCATGCGAAAAACATCCGTTTTTAGGATTATCTTCAGTTTTAATACTTAGTTTGAATGAATTAAATTTTGGAGGGAATAATGTAATTATTCAGTGGGAATTCATTACTTTTTTGTGGTAACAAAATGCTAATTTGTGGGAATGAACTCATTCCTTTTTTAACCATGTCAGGTCGTATATTTAAAAACATCAGTTTTTTCCAAAACCTAACGGCGTCCTAACTCCCACTGATTGTAATTTTCCATCAACATTTGAATGGATTTTTTCATATCTCTATTAAAACTCGCAGCAGAATCTGAACCACTCCATGAATCTGTCACATGGTAGCCTACAGCCGGGCACAAATCTTCAGACGTCATTTTCAGCGTCCTCCTTGAATGAATCGTGAAAACTTCTCCTCCACCACACACACCCCAGAGCCTCGGTACACAACGTCACATCACTAGTTATTCATTCATTCATTTTCTGAACCGCTTTATCCCTTTCGGGGTCACGGGGCTGCCGGAGCCTAACCCGGCTACTCATGGGCGAAGGCAGGGGACACCCCTGGACTGGTCGCCAGTCTGTCGCAGGGGCCACAATCACACACTCACGCACACTCACATCACTAGTTATGTATCTTTTAAATAAATCCGTGGGACTTTGCTACATCCTTGCTTGTGATTCTTCCTGTATCTAGGTCCTAACCTGTTTGCCTCACTGTATGAGGGCCAATGGTAGTTTTTCTCTGATATCCTTGTTTTTTGTTTTTTTGATGAATACGCAGGTGTTTGGATCCATTTGCAGGCAGGAGTTTATTAATGACAAAACAAGGCAAAAGCAAAGACAGGATGAAGTCAGAGGCCAGGCAGGAGTCAGATACGTTGGGTGAGACAGGGCGATAAGGAAACAGGCAAGAGTCAAAACCAGCGAAAGCAGAGGACATAAGAAATGCTCAGGATTGGATGCAGGGCAAAACAATACTTGGCAAAGTCAGGGCACATGAATATGGAGAGGCTGATGAGTAGATGACACACAGCTGGTGGAGACGTGGGGGATCAATATTCAAGAGAGAGCTCCCTCTAGTGGTCGGAGGTGGAGCTGGAAGGCTGAGGTCTAACAGTTTTAGTAAGATTTTATCACTTTGTCATGTTTCCAAACTGGGGTTGTCCTCAATCTTTAAAAACATTGACAGATTTTTGAGCACCATATATCACAGAAAACCATTCTGAGCACAGCAGGCACAACCACAATTCATGCTGGACTTAAGGCACAGCTGGTTTGTTTTTAAGAAAATGAAAAGCTTTTAGGTACTTTTAATGGTCCTACTAAAAATACAGTAATCCAGTTAAAGTACATCTCTAAATACTAGAGTTTCATTTTAGCATCTTAAATTTTACTCTTAAGGTGATTCTTTGTAGTCAAAAGTCAACTTTATCACAGCCACTCAGGTAAACCTCAAGTGCAGGTTGATTTTTTGTTGTTTTTTTGGGAAGGTTTAAAGTCTAGCCTTAAAGACAAAGACAGAGTCTGCCCTCAAACTAAAGCTGCATTAGGTTTAGGGATCACTCTTAAAGCCTGTCTCTCAATCCAGTTTGGAGAAAGTGTAAAAGTGTTCAGTTAGGAAAAAGTGGATCAATGGGCTGACAGAGGACACTTGTCTTTCAAGAGACCAGCTGCAGGATTTTGTCGAAAACCATCTGAGGCCGAATTTATGGAGTCCTGTGACTGTATTACATAATAAATACTGTTGATAATACTACCTACTGTTTGCATTCTTTGACTTAACAAAGCACAGAGCCCTGTGGTACACCATCACTAACTTTGCTTTGTGAAAAAGGCTCATGGTTTCATAGACTCCACCTGGACCACTGAGAACCGTCATCTTCATGTTGAAGTTAACTTAAATCGGACTCAGCAGCAGCACTGGAATGAAGCACACCATGTTCATGTCTGTGGGGTGAAATGAATGAGTCATTGTGTTGCTGTGAATTTGACATCTTTTAATGCAATGATCAGGATTCATCAGGTCACATTGCACAGCGGCTGAGCGTTTTCCAGCACTTCAAAATAAAAAAGAAAGATTGATTCCAGATGCAGAAGATCGTCCAGAAACAGCATCTTTCAGAGTCAGTGCTGAAAAACAGGATAACAAAAAGACAGATACGGAGTTTAATTGTTGGATCACTTAAGCCTTTTCAATGATTTCAGTGACACACCACTGTTTTAACACCACTGCCACATTACAGATGTTTTCAACTGTTGCAGTGTTTCACTGGTGTACCTTAAAAGTCCAGATCACCATGGCACCATCCAGACCCAAACTGCTGTACTTGTCCACTTTGCTTTTGTCTCCTGATACGACACACAGCTGCCTGCAGAGCACAGCACATGCAGGGTTTGCTTGATTACAGCTCTTTTCCTGCAGCAACACAGGGAATAGCAGACCGACCTCATCTGATCACATGAGGTTCAGGTGTGCTAGAATGGAACCACAGCAGGAAGCAGTGAACTTTCCAAAATAAAGAACTCTACAGCAGGTAGAGTCCAAACATGGGAGAGAAAATGATCGTCTGATCACCTTAACTTTTTGATATTGTTCCTATTTGCATTAAGACAATAATAAAAAGATCCTATATTTTTAATCTCATTTTTATTTTTTAATCCTCGGACAAATGTAGGACAGCCATTTGTCAAACTGGGTCACAGAGGGATGGAAGTACCTGTGAAAGTGTCAGTCATTCAGATGCTGCTCCTGCAGTAGATGGTGAACCTCACCGTACCAAGAGAATCTCTGAATGATCTCATGACCCCAGACACGGAGATGGGATTACTGTTGTTTATGTAGGACTCTTCCAAATGAATGATCAGATGTCACAACGTTGTCTTCATGATATATACACAGACACAGCTTCATCTAGTAATCAGGCTAAAAACTTTTGTCGGTAGCTCCTCCCACTTACATCCAGGGTATCAATTTTATGACACTGACTGTATAAGAGAACTGAACTGAGTGATCCCTCCCCATGGTGTTCCAAATAGGAAGTACCTGCTGGCTCCAACAAGCCAAAACTCCATAGTCTTCTTCAGAGTAATGAACTGCTATTACTCAGTCATTCTATTGGTCAGAAAAAGCATTCTTCTTTGATACATTTTTACCATGTTCTTGATAATCCTCTTTTTTTTCACATGATATTTTTTTCTTTGTTGAAAGTTATTCAAGTTATAAACAGACCAACTACATGTCTCAGTAAAAGCATGTGTTGCCCGCTGGCCCCACCTCAACGGTTGAAATGTTTGATTGACAGATTCTCCCAAGTTCGCTTTCAGTGGAAGGGGTTGTGGATGTCCAACAAACTCACTCCTATACAGTAGTTGCCATGGAAACATAGACCTAAGACCGACTTGGAGCAATTGCTGCTTACCAACCTTGTCTTGCTCCAAATGGGGGTGCCCATGCTGCTGAAAAATGGCGAATGAATTAGCTTCATTTCGCTGGAGTGAGAAGTAAGGTATTTTCTATTGGTGATGTCACACTCGATTGGTCCAGGTCTCTTATACAGTCAACGGTTTATGAACCCATGTTTGGAAAAGTGTCAAGCAGCGTATTTTCCAAATAGAAGCGTCTGACACAAATTTGACGCACAAATTCCTTTTGGAGTGAATGTGGCATTATGCATCCAGCTCCACATCAAAATATTCTCTTTTTACTTTCTTTTTTTTCTTTTACTACATAGTGAAGCAGTTTTCCTTACGTGATGCTGTTCTGGTGGAGAGTATTCAGTTCTTTATCGTCCTCCTCTGTGGCCTTCTTATCCAGGTTGCGGAAGTGTTGCATGGCTGACATGCTGCCCTTGGAGGTCTGCTTGGGAATATCCAACTTCTTCACAAATTCCAGAGAACCAGGACTCTTGAACGTGAACTGATATGGACAGCAGTCATGACCCTAAGATCAACACAACGTACGAGTTCAGTGAAGGCCAAAGATGATCAGTCACCCTACTGTACTCTAATTCTCCAGACCCTATCAATTATACTTTTCTCATTCCAATAAAAAAGTCATCACACTTTAATGAAAGAAGAAACAACATTTTACTTGTATCTCTTCTCTTGTTTGTAAATCTAAAAACAGGCTATCTTTTAAACCTGCCATGTTCCTGAGGTCCAGGCTTATGAGGTTGCTGGAGCCAATCCATGACACAGAGACAGATCAACACAAATTAACTTATAAAGGATGTTATGGGACTGTGGGAGGAAGCCTGGAGAAAACCCATGCATACGTGGAGAACATGCAAACTCCACACTGTCACTTTGCAAAGCCAAAATGCATAGACTTCCTTCTTTCCGGCCACTTTCTCCAGCTCCTCTGGGGGATTCTGAGCCATTCACTGGCCAGTGTGTCCTGGAGAAAGCAGGGTCTCGGCCCTGTGGGACATGCCCAGAACACCCTCTCAGGGAGGCGTTCAGGAGGTATTCGTGCCAGATGCCTGTGATGGAGCTTTGGTTGCTTCTCTGAAACTGTGTGAAAGCTGTGTGTTCAAAGTTTTGAGCTGAAGGCTGACACATTACCGCGGCAACAATCTCAGATGAACTGACGAAGAGGACGCTGAGCAGTGGAAGATGTGTGGTGATCAGCTGGGTCACCCTGAGCAGTGAGATGGATGAAGGGATGTTACCGTGGACAATGCTGGAAACAAATCTGTGGGTGGAAAGTAGCACCAGAACTCACTGTTTTCCCTGAGTGGCATCAGCCACACTGATGCTGCTGTTGTGGGCCACCCAGGCCAACTGGTCCCCTGCTGGGGAGAAGGAGACACTGTGGACCCATCCCCCACAATCCTTGTGCTCCAGTAAAACCTCTCCGAACGGCATCTTTGCCCCCCAGGCTGTGGGTCCAGGCTTGTCCTCAATATCCTTGATGTAGGCAGAAAAAACCCTGTGAAGCATGAGTCCATGAGTCATTTCTGAGACCCGACATCTTTGTGAGACGATTACAGAGGAATTGTGTAGAAGTGTTTTTTCAAAGCAGCTCTCTGATCACTTTTACAATTAAGATAGTTATAGCGTAGAGGTAGAGCGGCCAATCTCTGACCAGAAGGTCGCAGGTTGGCCTCCTGTGTTGGAGTGTCCTTGGGCAAGACACTGAACTCCACATTGCTGCTGGTGGTCTGGTTACTCTGCCAATGTGTCTGCAAAAGTGCTTTGGCCTTTAATCAAGTGTAATGAGGAAGCTGAGGCATTTGGATCCATATGCAAAAATTTTAATGAGGTGGATCAGGAGCAAAACAAAAACATGGTCAAAGTTCAGGCGAAGTTCGAAAGACTCGAGAGAGGCAGGAGAACGATGAAACAAGCAAAGGGTCAGAGTAACAGGAAGACAAACTGGGATTAAACGCTCAGACTGTCAGCAAGAATGGAGCTGGTATTTATGCTAGTGGCTGACACAGCAATAAACAGCTGAGCAGGAAGTAAACTGAGGCAATAGCTGATGGGAGTTAAAGTCAGGAGCTGCGCGTTCAATTCTCAGAGGAGGGCTCCATCTGGTGGTCGGAGGTGGGAGCTGCTGACAGATCCATGCCAACAAGGTACAAAAGGGTTACATGAGTAGATGGTAATGATGTTAATGTAAGGTAAAAGCCTTTTGAAAAAGACCCAATGGCTATATGGTCAAGTGAAGGAGGCATGGAAGAGGATGAAGAGTGGAAAAGCTCTTGGTCCTGATGATATACCTGTGGAGGTTTGGAAGTGTCTAGGAGACAAGGCAGTGGAGTTTCTGACTGGGTTGTTCAACAGGATCTTAGGTGATAATAAGATGACAGAGGAATGGAGGAGAAGTGTGATGGTTCCATTTTTAAGAATAAGGGAGGTGAGCAGAGTTGTAGCATCTACAGAGGAACCAAGCTGATGAGCCAAACAATGAAGGGATGGAAAGAATAGTTGAAGATAGCAGTGCAGGACATGTATGAGGGCTGGAAGACAGTGGTGAGGTTTGCTGTAGGAGTGACAGAGGAGTTCAAGGTGGAGGTGGGATTACATCAGGGATCAGCTCTGAGCCCCTTCCTGTTTGCAATGGTGATGGACAGATAAGGTTAGACAGGATTCACCATGAACTATGATGTTTGCAGATGATCTAGTGATTTGTAGTGAGAGCAGAGAACAGGTGGAGGAGAAACTAGAGAGGTGGAGGTTTGATCTGGAAAGGAGAGGAATGAAGGTTAACTGCAGAAAGACGGAGTTCATGTGTGTGAATGAGAGGAACCCAAGTGGAAGAGTGAGGTTACAGGGAGAAGAGAGAAAGAAGGAGGACTTGAAGTATCTACGGTCAACAGTTCAGAGGAATGGAGAGAGTGGAGAAGAAGTGAAGAAGTGAGAGCAGGCAGGTTGGAATGGATGGAGAAAAGTATCAGGTGTGATGTGTGATAGAAGAGTTTCAGCTGAAATGAAAGAAAAAGTGAACAAAACTGTGGTGAAAGCAGCCATGATGTTCAGTCTAGAGACAGAGATACTGAGGAAAAGACAGGAAGCAGAACTGGAGGAAACACAGATGAAGATGCTGAGATTCTGTTTGGGAATGACCAGGATGGATCAGGAATGAGTCCATCAGAGGAGCAGCACATGTTAGAGGTTTTGGAGATAAAGTCAGAGAACAGACTGAGATGGTTCAGTCATGTCCAGAGGAGAGACGGTGAAGATATTGGTAGAAGGATGCTGAGTCTAGAGGAAGACCAAAGAGGAGGTTTATGGATGCAGAGAATGAATCATGAAGGGATCTGGTGTTAGAGGAGAGGATGCAGAAGACAGGAGGAGATGGAGGAAACTGATTCACTGTGGCGACCCCTAAAGAGAAAAGCCAAAATGAAAAGAAGAAGATGGCAGTGGCTATCTGGTCAAAAATCTGAACCCGTTGCCAACCATTGTAGACAGCATTTTAACCCAGTTACCTCCAGCCTAACCCACTGCTGCTATGTCTTTTAGAGGGCGTGACTGACAAACATGCAATGGTTTTTCCATTTCAGGCACCATGGAGGCTTCTTCTTTAACTCATAACCTGATTAGTAGCAAGCTCTTGCTTTGACACTTTGGCCTGTGTTGGCTGCAAGTTGGTGAATTTGTACATGTACTTTGTAGATCCTTTACAGTTTCTCCTTTGAGTGTGATTGCAGTATCTGAACTGGGCTGATGGGTGCTGGTCTTACCTGCAGTGAAGGTCTGCAGACCCAGCTGCCAGGAGGATGTTGTTAGGATGCCAGCTCAGACTCAGGACTGTGGAACAAATGGGCTTCTTGATGTGCTTACTTAACCACCTAAGAGAGGTAGAACAGAACAACATGAGGTTGACATATACTCATCTGAGTTAGCACTAGAAAATGATGGCCTGCTGGTTTGTTTGTGCTGACATAAAAGTTGCTTTGCTCTGTCCTCTCACACCTGCAGATCCCATAAAAAACATCATGCTGTGACTACATCGGAAGAGTTTGGCCTTAGTTGTGCTCACCAATCGTTCTCCTTGTCAAAATAGCAGACAGAGATGAGTCGAGCTCCACTGCCCAGAGCAAACTTGTTCTCCTGTGGTGACCACTTCACACAAGTGGCTGCACGGTTGATCCTCAGGAGAACCAGTGTGGGTTTCCACACACCATCCTTCAGAGTCCACACATAGGCGTTCCGATCGGATGCACATGTCACAATACGGTTGGACTCTGGAGCCCAGTCAATTCCTGTGAACCAAGTAGCAGCAGGAACCTCAGTTCTTCTTCACAATACAACACTGCACTTGCATGTTTCAGTGTGACTCTGGCTCTAAAAGTCCCAATGTGAATGAGGCTTAAGTTTGTCTAAGCAACACCATGGAAACAGAGCAGCAGGTTGATGTACCTGTGATCCGTCCGCTGTGCTCTGTCAGCTCATCAATCTTCACCCAGTCTTTTGCTTTCTTCTCGTAAATATTCACCACATTGTTGTTGGGGCTCACAGCAATTCCTGTCAGGACGGAAAAAGTCTATTTTAGAATCTTATCATGAGGCTGAATGAAAGAAAACAAGTTTGAGTTAGGTTTGTAATAATTAAAAACGTTTTTTTAAAAAGTAGTCTGAAATTGATACCCTGCATGGATAATGACTTGTTTTATAAATGATGACAGATGAATTGAGAAATTCATGTCCGGAGGCAGCGCTCTGTCTCCCCCTCTGGTCATCAGCGAGAACCATCACCTGAGTACTGACTGCAGCCATCTCCACACTTGGTCCTCATCATGTCATTCTGTTCCTGACCCTGCTCTGTTCCTGACTCTGCTCTGTTCCTGACCCTGCTCTGTTCCTGACCCTGCTCTGTTCCTGACCCTGCTCTGTTCCTGACTCTGCTCTGTTCCTGACTCTGCTCTGTTCCTGACTCTGCTCTGTTCCTGACCCCGCTCTGTTCCCGACCCCGCTCTGTTCCTGACCCCGCTCTGTTCCCGACCCTGCTCTGTTCCTGACTCTGCTCTGTTCCCGACCCCGCTCTGTTCCTGACTCTGCTCTGTTCCTGACCCCGCTCTGTTCCCGACCCCGCTCTGTTCCTGACCCCGCTCTGTTCCCGACCCTGCTCTGTTCCCGACTCTGCTCTGTTCCTGACCCTGCTCTGTTCCTGACCCTGCTCTGTTCCTGACCCCGCTCTGTTCCCGACCCCGCTCTGTTCCCGACTCCGCTCTGTTCCCGACTCTGCTCTGTTCCCGACTCTGCTCTGTTCCTGACCCCGCTCTGTTCCTGACCCCGCTCTGTTCCTGACCCCGCTCTGTTCCCGACCCCGCTCTGTTCCCGACTCTGCTCTGTTCCCGACTCTGCTCTGTTCCCGACTCTGCTCTGTTCCCGACCCTGCTCTGTTCCCGACTCTGCTCTGTTCCCGACTCTGCTCTGTTCCCGACTCTGCTCTGTTCCTGACCCTGCTCTGTTCCTGACTCTGCTCTGTTCCCGACTCTGCTCTGTTCCTGACCCTGCTCTGTTCCTGACCCTGCTCTGTTCCTGACCCTGCTCTGTTCCTGACTCTGCTCTGTTCCTGACTCTGCTCTGTTCCTGACCCTGCTCTGTTCCTGACTTTGCTCTGTTCCCGACTCTGCTCTGTTCCTGACTCTGCTCTGTTCCCGACTCTGCTCTGTTCCCGACCCTGCTCTGTTCCCGACCCTGCTCTGTTCCTGACCCTGCTCTGTTCCTGACTCTGCTCTGTTCCCGACCCTGCTCTGTTCCCGACTCTGCTCTGTTCCCGACTCTGCTCTGTTCCCGACCCTGCTCTGTTCCTGACTCTACTCCTTGCCGCCTGCCCCGACCTTCTGCCTGATCCTCGACTCTGTTTTAGCCCAGTGGACTTGCAGTGCAGCTTAGCTGCTTTCTGTCTGCCTTTCAAATCAAACCTGCTGCGAGTGGAACCAGCTGTCTGTCCATTCATGTGACAATTGTGTGATTGAATCAAATCAAAGCACGTTTTTTTAAAAGGTCCGTTGTCCTTTTAGAACCATCTGCATAAATGGGATAAACAATTAACTTTGTAACCATGTTGAAGTTGTGAACTAAAAATGTAGGCGCGTACAGTGGCAGAGACGGTGAGGTGGGGCGTGCTCTGCCATGAACATCCAGCTTAAAGCAGCCCTGTCTTAAAGCTCACAGATGCAGTGGAAGTGGACCAAAGTTAAATACATTTACGCAAATATTTACCCCGTTTTTCCCCTGCTGTCATTTCTGATAACCATGCAGTTCAGCTGGAGGCTTTGTAAGAATGTGTCTACATGCAGACATTAAAGCCCTCTGAGTCAATTTCCTGTATTGATTCTCAGATTCTTTTAGTTCTTTAAGAACCATGATTACAGTTGGAGGAGGCTGTCAGTCTGGCTCCTCCCTTCCTGCAGAATGAACTTGAAACGACGAGTCCATGGTGACAAGAGTGAGGAAGTATTTTTCTGTTAATGTATTGCTTCACCTACGTGTCCTGTCTTTGTTCCAGGCGTGGCAGGAGAGTGGTTCAAAGCCAAAGCTGTGCAGCGACATGTCTGAGCAGAGGCCGGCAGAGATGCAGGAATGTGAGCTGCTGCAGGCACTATAGATCAGCAAAAACAGGGGAAAATTCAACACACTTGTCTGGTGCTTTTAGTATGAGACTGGAGCTTGTTTAAGCCATGTTGTTTTATGAAAAGTGTGAAGATTTCCAATGAGTGGAACCAAACATTGGGTTCTTTTGAAGTCTCCCAAAAACTTGTACAAGATATTTTTTCTGACATCCAAACGGAAAAGTTCCTAATGTCCTTGCAAAGAGCCTCCTCAGGGTACAGTTCAACATAAAACAGATTTCACCAAAATAGGTGTGTCGTAGGTTCTTTCCCCTTAAACTTTATGTCTGCCTCTGTTAGATAGTTGGAAGTGAAGTACCAGCTTTGCTTTTGTTTTAGTTTTATTTTCTGACTTTATTTAAGAGTAACATGCAGAAACAGCCTTAAGTGGTGACACAGTTTAAATAAGACAGACTCTATGAAACACAACAATGAGCTATCAGGTAGAAAGAAGAATCGTTAACTATGATACTTACCTTTGTGTGTTCGTGGACTCTGGGCAGTCAACACGAATGCCGTGCTCTCTGGGACTGTGAAAGAGAACTGGGAGATCCTACAGGGGGAGTGGAAGAAGGAGGGCGTGACTGTTGCAGTAGCAGGAGGACTAGATCAAAAGCAGGTTTGTTGAAAGCCAAGTAGTTTTAGTATTTATTGCTTGAGTCTTTTTGAGCCATGCAAGTCTTGGGTTTTTTGTTTGGTCTCTACAGTGACCCTGAAGTGCAAACCACATCTAGAAATTATTCCTGTCAATTCCATTTTATTTACAGTATATTTCCCAATGTCACAATATTGTTGTCTCAGTGGACTTCACACCTTTTTTGAAATGAAGGAACATAAAGTCATAAAATATAAACAATATCTAGTTGCTAAATTGAACTAAACAGACTAAACTAAACCGGCATCCCTGGCCTTACTAGGGATGGGCAACTAGGGCCTCTCGTTGAGGAAAAACTCATGAAAAACCCTATCTCTGGGAAAAAAGAGAAACCTCAGGGATACCTACGTGGAGGAGGGATCCTCTCCCAGGACGGACAGGCGATGTACCAGAACTGTTAAAAAAGAATTAGCTTGTCTAACTCTACAATTGCATGTATGAATAACAACTACATTTTGAAATACCATATATCTTAAAATAATGACTGATTTCTAATAGACGCTGGTCTCCAATTAAAGGCCGGGTCTAACAAGTGTTAGTTGTAATAGACGCCGGTCTCTAATTGTGGCCGGGCTCCTTTCCCACCCCCCCGCCTCCCTGCCTACATGCTTCGTCCTGAGTCAGGCAGAGGGTGGGGGCTGTGTGTCTGTGGCCTTCAGCCAGTGCAGCACGGCTCAAAACATTTTGACTCATTCCATTTTGTTTAAACTTTTTGTGGTGGAATATACCAAAGAACATTCTGGTGAGGAATCTGAACCACATTTTGGGATGAATCCTAAACATATCAGAGAATGTTGCAAGCAGATGGATGAAGGAGCAGAGAGGCTGCAGAAAGAAAAGGAGCAAACCCATTTCCTGGTGTTTATAGTGGATCAGTCCCGGGATTCTCCTGAACTTCATTCATTTTCTTAGCCCACTGGATCCCTTTCAGGGCAGAGAGATTTCTGGAACCGTCCAGTCTGCTGCTGTTGGACTAAGGCGCTACACTTTAGAGCTGGAGCTCGCTATGCCGCCACCGGGGAGGAGCTGGCAGCCAGACAGAAAGCCAGAATGGGAAAGCAGTCTGCTCGGGCCTCCTGAACTATAGTTTCATCCACGCCTCAAAAAGGTACCCTCATTTTATTCTTCGGGTTAATGTGGGACAGAAACCCATCAAACTCCGTAAGAGAGAGGAAACACCGGAAGCAGCCCTTCAGACACAGTGGAGAGAAACTCTCTGTAGCTTGTAGGAGATTCTAAATGTTTTCATGAACCCAAACATTGAGACATGATCACTGATATTTTTGTAGAGCTTTCAAATTAAAACAACCTGATCTCTTAACATCAACCATGTCTTTCATGCATAGTAAATGAGATAAACACAGATATCGCTCTGTGTAGCTAACAGGCTAAAAACATTAGCTGCTAGCTCCGTGTAGCTAACAGGCTAAAAACATTAGCTGCTAGCTCCGTGTAGCTAACAGGCTAAAAACATTAGCTGCTAGCTCCGTGTAGCTAACAGGCTAAAAACATTAGCTGCTAGCTCCGTGTAGCTAACAGGCTAAAAACATTAGCTGCTAGCTCCGTGTAGCTAACAGGCTAAAAACATTAGCTGCTAGCTCCATGTAGTTATTCTGGGGTGAATCCTGAATGGATGATGATCAGCATGAAAGCGAAACAGATTTTTGATATGGAGATTGACATTCCCAGCCAGTGCTAATTAAAACAAAATAAAATGTTCTCATCATTTCTGTAAATCCTGAAATGTTCATCTGTTGTTTTCTGCATTTTTTTAGTCTAATTTTACATTAAATAAACCCATTATCCTTCATCATTTTGTCTGTGATGGAATAAACGCCGATCTCCAATAGACGCTGGTCTCTAATAAACGCCGGGTTGGCTGACATTTTTTTTAAATAAACGTTACTATTGGAAGATATATGGTAACAACAGCATGTTTGAAAAACTACTACATGTTTGAGCAACAATTAGATGTTTAAATAACAACTGCATGCTTGAATAGCAACTTCAACAACAAAAGGATTTTTTTTAATTTATTTTTTAACAATAACAACACACCAAAAAAACAACAAATTAAAAATAAACAAACAAAATGAAACCATGCAGGTTATACCAAAAAAAAATCATAAACGTAGTACTAATGTTCGAAAAAGGGCTTTTGATGAAGTTAATAGCTTATCAAGTCCAAGCCCCCTCTTTGTAAATCAACACAAACTAAACATACATAGAAGTCTTTATCAATACACAGAGTAATATGAACACAAAACAGTGTGAAAATGTTTAAAAGAACAGCAAAATAACAATTTTTTATATGTACACATACAAAAAAACAAAAAGTTTCTTAATGAGTGCCCTTAATTTATGGTTTGACAATTTTTGATGTCTTCTCTACAATAATGCATAACTGCGCTCCTTTGTGGAGATGCAGTTGAGTTTCATGTTTGTTCTTACAGGTGGTTTGATGTACATGTTTGTTTCTCTCAGAGTGTATTTCTTTTCTCTCAAGCGGAAGAGCTTTTGGATACTTTCTGGTAACTGTTTATTCTAACTTTGAGCATGAAGTGAATTATTTTGAAATAAATCAAAGACCCAATCAGACTCATTCGGATCAAATTTTCCTTCCTAAGGGTGGTTATGCCGATAGTGGTGCATGCATTGATATACAGCAGGTATGGAAAGTATTCAGACCCCCATAAATGTTTCACTCTTTGTTATATTGAAGCCATCTGTTAAAATCATCACATCACAGCTCCCCATATTGACAAAAAAAACACAGAATCTTTGACATTTTTACAGATTTATTCAAAAAGAAAAAGTGAAATATCACATGGTATTCAGACCCTTTGCTCAGTATTTAATAGCAGCACCTTTTGATCTATTACAGACATGAGTTTTTTTGGGAAAGATGCAACAAGTTTTTCACTCCTGGATTTGGGATCCTCTGTCATTCCTCCTTGCAGATCCTCTCCAGTTCTGTCAGGTTGGATGGTAAACGTTGGTGGACAGCCATTTTCATTCCTTGAATACTTTCCATACCCACAGTATATTTGAGCTCTGCTTCATGACTTCTTTTTGTTAAGAATTCTTTGTATAAAACATTTTTCTTCTTACAAACAATAATAATAATGCCTTTGGTTAGTCAAGGTTTACCTTCAGATGTCCTATTATTATTTTTCTTACGAGAGGACAATACTTTTCATAAAGTTTGTTATTGTTATAAAAACATGATAGGCTTCATCAACA
The DNA here is from genome assembly GCA_014656515.1 of Oryzias celebensis. NCBI lineage: Eukaryota > Metazoa > Chordata > Actinopteri > Beloniformes > Adrianichthyidae > Oryzias > Oryzias celebensis. The sequence goes on from BNCR01000008.1 coordinate 19,709,771, forward strand.
TCTTCCACATAGAACCATATTGTTTTCGCAGCTGTAAAAATGTCTGCAGCTTTGAGTTAAAATGTACCCCTCGCCACATGCGCTAAAAGCCACCAAAATTTGCACACACCTAGGGAAAAATGAAAATGAATTTTCGGCAGAGTGAACCCCCACCCCCAGACGATGACATCACGGCGAGTGAAACCGTAAAATGATGAATGGGCTGAGAATCGTTTATAGAGCCAAAAAAAAAAACATTTTGAAACGAAAACACACGTGTTGGGAATGTCCAGGAGAACGTTTGAAATTATTATGGGACGGACATATGACTCACGACTTGGCAGCCTTTTTGTAGCAAAATGTGAGATTTGGCAAATTTTCACAATATCGGAAAAGGACACTTTGGTTCTTCCGATTTTGAAACTTCAAAAACATGCCGCCAGCCGGAGTCTACAACCACCACAGAAGTTTCATTGACTTTTGACCTTAGGAAGAGGTCACCATCTTGAATTGGCAACAATTGGTCAGAATTGACTATGTGTATTTACCAAATCAGCAAGAGAAATCCAGGCTAAAATAACATGATTTAAAAATAAAATAAAATCCAAGGAAATATCCATTCACTAAATCTGCACAATCCAGTTCATGGGTGGCTGAGGCCTATCCCCGCCACTTTTGGGGAAAGGTGGGCAACACCGTGGACAGCATGGTCAATCTAAAGATATTAACTATGAAAATATATAGTTCTATATTTTGCTCTATATTTAGTGCTATATATTTGAACCAAGGTTGTGTTAGAACGGGCATCCGGCGTAAAAACCCTTGGATTAACGCCTGTATGAATTAGAGAACACCTGATTTGCTGTGGCGACCCCTGATGGGATCAGCTGAAAGGACAGCAACAATTACTTTTGAATTTTGACTCAAAAACATCATGGAAAATTCATATGCAATGGATTTTTATTTAATGAAAAACGATTATTGTCCTTATTGAAATGCCCTTTTTAATACTGTGTAGTAAATTGCAAAATGCATTAACCTGCATGATCAAATTGTAAAATGAACTATTATGAAAATAACATATTACTTTGCATGACTGGTTAAAAAAACACATTTGCATTTTGTATTTCTGAGAGGCCTGAAAGTTTGAAACAGCAGCAGGTGTAGCGAACGTCATAACTTCCAGCCGTTTTGGGGAAATCCGTTTCCTTTCGATCTGCGACAGTGTGACGTAGACTCTAGATTTATTCGGTGATTTTCTTTTTTCAGCGAACAATTTGGACTGAAAAGACAACTGGAACCTTTGAGGAGGTGGTCGCCGTGCGGTCTGTGACCCCACGGCCTGCTTGGTGCGCGGCGCGCGCGCTCCCTTAACCGGAACTTCCCGTGGTTGTTGATGAGAGCAGCAGAAGCGAACCGGCACACACGACACCGGGGAAAGAGCCGGTGAAGAAGCGGCCAAACGCCCGCAGAGCCATCCCAGGACGTATCGGTGTTTGTTCCTGCGCACTGGTCGCAAAGGTAATCACGCTGGGGGCTACCTCTCGGTCGGGTTCTGGGGCAGTGTCGTCGTTTCGCCGACATGAATGCTAACCTCTGTTAGCTTACGGACTGTGGAGGCTAACCATCCTCTTTCGACAGTCTGACTAAAGCCGCTCATGTACCGTGTCGTCCACTTTAGTTTGACTGCGTTCAGTTCCTGGGCTTGAATCGATCCCCTGTTGTTTAGTCTGGGAGAAAATACCCAACAAAACGCGGTTGCTTTGTTATCCGAGACGTGTTCGTTGACGTCGTTGTCAGTGATGTAAGCTAGCATGCACGCTTAGCTGAAGCTGCGCCCCAAGGCCTCACATTCTTGGACTGAAAGCGTCATTTTGCTGCATTTCTAGTGCTCGGCGTTGCTAAGTCAACATAACTTTCACAGTAAATTCTTCTTCCTATGTGGTTTTTATCCGTTTGTTTTTAATTTAAACCGGAATTGGGTCTTTTATCGGATTCAGCACCACCACGGAGATTGGTCGTTCAGGAGAAAGCCCTGCCGCCCGGACACGGTGACGTCACTGTGGAAACCAGACGTGAAGGAGACCGACCTGAAGTGATTTCAGCAGAAACAAAGCAGAAGAAACGCGTGAGGACCAGCGAGGAGGTCTCTATGTGCGTGACAATGGGAGACATCAGTGATCTTGACCGGCAGATCGAACAGCTCAGAAGATGTGAGCTGATCAAGGAAAATGAAGTCAAAGCACTGTGTGCCAAAGCCAGGTGAGAGATCCCAACCACACTGCCTTTACGCCAGGAGTAACACACTTTTTCAGCACTTTTACTTTTGAGGCAACAAGCTCCAAAAGATTTATCTGAAATAATACTGTATATCTTCCAATAGTAGCCGGGGCGTTTATTAAAAAAAAAGTCGGTCGACCCGGCGTTTATAAGAGACCAGCGTTTATTAGAGACCGGCGTTTATTCCATCACAGACAGAATAGTGATGGTTAATGGGTTCATTTTGCGTAAAATTCTACCACAAAATGCAGAAAATAACAGATGAACATGAATGATGATGAGAACATTTTATTATGTTCTAATTAGCACTGACTGTGAATGTCAATCTCTGTATCAAAAATCAGTTTCACTTTCATGCTGATCATTTTCCTGGAGACACGAGCACCTTTCCCTTTGCTCAGTAATCCATGTTTAAACCAGTTCTTCTAATTTGTTGCTGCTTTCTCTGCTCACCAGAAAACCAGGTTTGCTGCTTTTGTTTCTGCAGCCTCTTTGCTCCTTCATTCATCTGCTTGCACCATTCTCTGAAATGTTTAGGATTCATCCCAAAACTTTTATTGGGGACCGGCGTCTATTAGAGACCGGTCATTATTGCAAGATATACGTACTTCAATACGCAGACTTTGTATGAAAAGTAGAGTTTAAAGTGATTCCGACATTTTAAAAGTGCATTAATCAATTTAGATAAATAAGACTACAACAAGGTAAAAGGTTCCTGTCATTTTTCTTTCTGCAGCTTGTTGAATAGGACCTGCATGTTTGTAATTGTCATGTCAACTGTGCCGCAGCCAAAGGCATGCTGACAAAAGCAATAACCTTTGTATGTTCTGTTAGAGGTTCTTTTTTCAGTAACTGATGGGGGTGTGTACTAGCAAGAATGTGACGATACCATGCGTATTGCGATGTATCCTAAGCTTGCAACCAGAACGATTTTTCCCTCTTCTTTTTTTTTATGTAATACTAAGAAAAAACTACCTGAATATTAATATGACTTTTATTTAAAAAAAGGTAAAATTCATTTTATTTAATGATCACAACATTAAGCACTGAAACTGTAACTCATGCACCATTTTCTGTTACCCAAACAAATTCTCTGTGCTTTTCTTATGTAAATTAAGAAATATTGCTTTTTAAAGGGAATAGTCAGCATTGTTTAACAAAATACTTTTCAATATGAGAAAAAAGGAATGAATGTGCTTAACCAACAAGGTTCTAAAAGTATAATAGAGGAAATAAGTATTGTTTATGTCAAACATGACTAAATCTATCATTTAAACAGTTCAGGAGCCTGAATGGGGCTTAAGCAGGTACCTCAAAAATAAAGGGTCAATTCTTTCCAGAACATGTCAGTGGGATGAAGCTGTGTGACAGGATAAAGGAGAGAGCTTGAACGTGGCTAAGATGCTTTATTTACATGACAGTCTGCACTGCAGCTCTGTAAACAGATTTCACAGCTCATCGCCACAACAACGGTCTTTTTTCAGAGCGTTATACACGTCACTCTGATCCATCCCTTTCAACTGTCGCCGACAACCATTCTTTGTGGTCATCAGTCTGACCAATCAGAAGTGGTTAATGTCCTCACTTCCTTTTTCCGACTTGGTTCATAAAGTCTCTCAGTTACAACAAAAAAAGTGAAAAAGGAAAAGTGATCAAAACAATGAAGCTCAGAGATGTGACTCTGTCTGGAATCTGTCAGTTTTTACACTTCATCTCCCATGATGCATTGTGTTAAAGTGAGTGTCTGAGCTACAATGATGCTACTCTGTTAACCGTCTTGAAGCGTTTGTTTTAACAGATTTTAATTTTATGGATGAAATCAGAGGTAAACAGTTTAGTTATCCTACAGTATTAACAAAATAAAATCAACACGATTAAGGTGAAGTGACAACAGTTACACTTAAACTAAATTGAAACAATTAATTCACCCTGAAAGAAATAAAACATTTTGGTTCAAGTTATATTTTTGATTAAGACAAAAGAACAACTGAGAAAACTTCCAACATGTTAAAGTTTTTGTGTAGTTACAATAGAACATAAACACAAATATAATGTTGTCTTTTTTGTTCAACATTGATCAAGCTTGTTGTGATCATATAGTTTTTCAAAAATTACAGTTGCACTGGAATAAACATTCCAAATAAATAAATAAACTGGTTAGAGGGAATATAAATGTATATATCTTTGTTGTTATTTGTGAGGTTACATAAAATTGCATTTTAATAAACTGAAGGGAAAAACAACTACCTGCGCAAACAAACTATCACAACTACATTACATTACATTTAGGACAAACAGCTGCATCTTCAGGTTTTTTCTGCCCCAATTATTACAAAAAAATCCATGCAAGTTGGTGGCGAGACTTAACATCTATTCAGACAAGAGCTTCCTGTTGAACTACAGTAAAGAAGGAAAGGACATGTAATCTTATGTTCGTTCTGCATGACACAATACCAAAGAGAAATGAGAATCATTGCTATAATCTCCTAAGAACTCATTTTGCAATAAAAAGCAAAAGTATTACTGGATACAAGTACACGTGTCTAATTTTAATGTATTTTCAATATTCCCAAAGTTATCTTGAAATGCTGCTTTTTGAAAAAATACTTCCTACTGATGTAAGTGAAATACTTCACTTCTTAATTGATTTATGTCAGAACACTGTCACTTTTTAAAACACACTTCTCAGTTTATTAACAGAACTTAGAACGTCCATTTAGAACATCATTGTAACAAATGTTCATGACTTTACTTTCAGAGAAATCCTGGTTGAAGAAAGTAATGTGCAGAGAGTAGACTCTCCAGTCACTGTAAGTTCTATTTCTAAGCTTTTGCTGATTTTAAATCTATTCTAAAGTTTGATTGTAAGTACTGACAGTTTTCCTCTTATTTTTGCAGGTTTGTGGTGATATACATGGTCAGTTCTATGACCTGAAAGAACTCTTCAGAGTAAGTTTTTTGCACTGCTGTGTTTTTCAAAACAACTCACACTTCGGATCGTGTTGTGGTTATCAAGGCACACTTTTTTTTGCATCATTAACAAAGGATGAAACACCAAAAGGTTGTGGGGAGCGTGAATTTGCCGTACAAATCGAGTTCCACGTGAAAACGGCATTACAGTTTTGTCCAGTTGGCTTTCTCCCAATCATCATTAGAGTTGACTAGAAAATCTCATTTGATTTAAATAATGGGGGTAGGAGGGCTCTAGTTTTTGCCCTCCTGGTCCTCCGTTTATCATGCTTGCCATCCACGATGCACAAAATGTCCTGTTTATGGGGACTCACCTGCCTTTTTTTTTTTATATAATAAACCAATCATCTCCAGAATAAAACACCCAATCCGTGGTACAAGTGTCTCAAACCATGGCTGCTGATCTGTACTCATCGTGGTTCATTGCACCCCGTTTTTTATGGTATATGCTGACAATTTTGTTAACATAGTTGTATGTGTTTTTATCTGGGTTTGTATGAATGTAAACAGTCTGTTTCTGTGCCGCATGCAGGTGTTCAAGACATACAGAACTCTCTAAAGGTGCTCTAATCAATAGTTTTCACCGATTGTACCGAGTGCTGAAATGTGTGTGTGCTGATGCCAGATCGCAGCTTTCAAAGCCACTTTAAGCGCCTGCTGTGTAACCCATTCATTGGTTTTGCTGGCTGAGTTCCTTAAAAGTCCAGGCATGCATTGCAGGGTCAGAGGTCGTGCTGTAAGCAGATGGAAATGATATGCATGCAAAGAAAGAAGCACTACTGGACTCAACGATTTTTCTCTGATGGCTTCAGGACTCATCAGGTGACTGAGTTTGAAGTTCATCTCTGCACCATAATAATGAGTAGTTACTAACTGCTGTGCTGGTCTTTTTCCGCGATGGATTGAAGGAAGGTTGTTGGGTTTTTTGTGCCAGGTCCATGTTTACTCACAGAAACCAACGTGCTGTGGACTTTCTCAGAGACATTTTGCAGATTAAGGTACAGATGTGAAGGCAGTATCGTCTGATCACAGTGCCATGGCGTTTGGGGCAACATCTCAAAGCATGGTGCATGTGGATCCCCAGGGGTCCCAACCACCGGGCTGCAGAGACCGGTTCTGGTCTGTGGATCAACTGGCACCAGGCCGCAGTCTGATCGCTGGAGCTGGAAAGTTTAGTCAGGGGAGCAAAATGACTACCTCTGAACGATCTTTTATTTTGAAAAATCTTAGTTTTGAAGATGACAAGAAAAGTAGCATGTGGAACGTTTCTTTCCAAATGGGATAAGTGCAGAAACAGAAAAATGGATGAAGAGCAGGCTTCTTCTCACTTGGTGTAGCGTTTATCTGATGAAGCCACAGGATGTGAGCATTTTTAACAGAATCCCGACAAAAATGGAGGATAAAGCTGCTGAACCTGAAGCTGAAACAGTTGATTTGGAGACAGCGTTGTTGTTAGACCCTGATGCTATGCTAATGAGCTGTTCCGTGTGTCGTCACTATGCAACCACTGGCTGGTTTGATTTCAAACAATATGTGGGGTGGACTTAAAAACGTCTCAGATGAATCCAAAGAAGTTCTTTCATAGAACATTCATGAAAAACGATATTTTCTAAATATAGAATCAGGCATGCCGCTGTGAATGAAACATTATTAGCAGTGTCTAACGTTACAGAGCTGATGTTGGGACAGCACCATCTCTACTGTCGGTGACATCTTCATACCATTTTTAAATTACTTTCATGTTATTTCATTTTCTTAAAATAATAGTTTGTCATGATCTTCAGCTGAGTCAGACTACAGACACCTGACGGACACCCCTCTCCTCATGTGGTGCAGGACAGGAACAACTCAGTTGAGATTGAAAGTCAAAACACTTCATAGACGGTGTGAAAACACCAAAGACTGATTAGAACTCAATGGAGTTACTTTTTAAAGCACCGTTTTTATCTTGTTTTAATTGTGTAGTGATTTAATCTCTGTTTACAATCAATGTAAGACATTTTCAAAACTAAAACCTGTGGTTGTTCTGAGTAAAACAATGTAAAACTTGGATCTTTTTATTCTCGCGTTCCTCTGGACAAGATGCTCAAGCTAGTGGCAGCTCACACAGCACCTGCTGCATTGTTCTACAAACAAAGCAGAGAAAGTCAAGTGAAAGAAGAGAGCAATAAGTTTTATTCAAATCAGAAAACAAATTTGCTATGAAAAAACCTAAGATTTTATTTTTTGGCCACATCGCCCAGCTCTACTGGGAAGTGGGAGCGTTTAACAGTAGATCAAAAGATGATGGTAGTGGGACTTCAGAGGGTTCTCTGTGTGGATCACATACAAACAAACGGTTTATTTGTTTGACGTTTTTAACTGGAGTTCTGCTAAAACATGCTCTTTTTTTCATTGTTTTTGTAACAACATGGAAACCTCTTTGTCATTGCCAGTGAAGTCACTAGTTTGTTTCAAGCTTTGATGTTTGATTCCACTGAATCTTAAGCCTGACATTTAACAGGTGGGGGGAGACGTCCCAGAGACCAACTATCTCTTCATGGGTGACTTTGTAGATAGAGGCTTCTACAGTGTGGAGACTTTCCTCCTGCTGCTTGCCCTCAAGGTGAATATGATATTTTAAGTCAATCAGCCTGTTCTGTGTTGCACTTTTTTATGTTTCTGACATAAATTCCTGTATTTTTCTTCCTCAGGTGCGTTATCCAGACAGGATAACCTTGATCCGAGGAAACCACGAGTCCAGGCAGATCACACAGGTCTATGGCTTCTATGACGAGTGCCTCCGCAAGTACGGCTCTGTGACAGTGTGGAGATACTGCACCGAGATATTTGACTACCTGTCACTCTCTGCTATAATCGATGGAAAGGTGAGATGGTTTTTCTCCACGAGGTTTCCTTTAAAATGCTGAAGATGAAAAGTTTGCCTTTGGCTTTTGTTTTGAGGGTTTCATTCTGTCCTTCAGATCTTCTGTGTACACGGAGGTCTATCTCCCTCCATCCAGACTCTGGATCAGATCAGGACCATTGACAGAAAACAGGAAGTGCCTCATGATGGGCCCATGTGTGACCTTTTGTGGTCAGACCCTGAAGGTAACTGCGTCAGCCAAAACTGGCCTTTGTTTGAGAAGCTGCACGTTTGCCTGATCCTTGTTGTCCGCCCTCAGACACCACCGGGTGGGGAGTCAGTCCCAGAGGGGCTGGATATCTGTTTGGGAGCGACGTGGTGGCGCAGTTTAATGCAGCCAACGACATCCACATGATCTGTCGAGCACACCAGCTGGTCATGGAGGGCTACAAGTGGCACTTCAATGAGACTGTGCTCACCGTGTGGTCCGCGCCCAACTACTGCTACAGGTGACACCATTCCTGTGAAATGATTTGTTGTAATGGTCTCCTTTTGGGACACGCACACTGAAGGAGCAGCTGGCTTTTCTGATGTTCTAGTTTGGTTTAGGGTTAAGGCCTGTTTAGGTCAGAGGTGAGCTGTAAGAATAGCATCTCTTTAGACTCACCATCTGCATAGATCTAAAATAAATGAACGGATCTAGAAAATCTACAGCCTCTGGCTAAAAGCCTTTAGTGGGTCTTGTAGCTCTGACCCTCAGTTGTGCTGTAGTCATGTGGTCAGAGTGAATGCAGACTGCTGCCATGTGAGGGATCCATTCACCGTGCTGGCACGCACAAGGTTTTATGACAGAATGCAGATGCAGAGAAAACAGGCCTTTTGGTAACTTGAGTCCTGGTAAGAGTGACTTTTACACACAGAAGTAACCCTCAACTTTAAAATGAGAAATCTGCAGATGAAGCAGGCTTTTGAATAAACAGCTGATCTCTTAGGTTTTGCATTGAACCACAGGATTCAGAGCAAAATAAAACACTTTTTTGTAGTTAATTTATCTTTTCAAGGAGCAAAACTTCAAACCATTGCTCCAAATGTAAAATTAATTGTATTTTTCACACTAAGGCGCACAGTGTGCCTTATAATCTGCAGCCCCTTAAACGTGGATTTATTCTGGTTTATTTCCTGATGAAAGGATTTTCAGAGGTACGCAGAACTCTATCAAAATGTTGCTTTACGAGTTCCAAATAAAATTGGGTATTAATCTGTTTTTTACACGATACCAACAAGGTTGAGCGTCAGCGTAGTGACGGTAACCTTTGTTGTTGTGGTTTCAGTCTGTTTTAATGCAATATTAAAGTTGAGTTACAGGTGTTGTGAATACTGTAACGTGTCGAACGTATAGTGTGTCACAAACAAGAATTAGAATTGCTGTGAATGCAGTTGGTAAAGTCTAGACTTATCTTTGACTCTTATGTCTCGCTTAATGTGCCTTTATAGTTCAGTGCCCCTTACAGACGACATAACTCTGAAAATGGAGTATTCCTTGACTGTGTGCCATAGAATCCAGTATGTTCATAATGCAGAAAATCTGGTATTTTTCTGGACGTTTGTTTTGAAGACGCTGCCATAGCTGTTTCAGCTCATTGGTCTGTGGTTTGAGGATCTGCAGTTGTTTAACCTCAGTGTGTCTCCTTGCTCTCAGATGTGGAAACGTTGCAGCTATCTTGGAGCTGGATGAGCATCTACAACGAGAGTTCATCATATTTGAAGCAGCACCACAGGAGACCAGAGGCATCCCTTCCAAGAAACCTGTAGCTGATTATTTCCTGTAAAGCGTCAAGCCAGCACCCATAATGTGTCGCCTTTCTAGTTCCATTTCTCACATCGCCCTCCTGCTGCTTTCTGATGGTGGTGTCAGTCTGAACTCGAAGCAGCCAGGAGACCTGCTCATTACTGATGGAGCAGCCTGGAGGGCCGTGGCAGCAGAGCCCTGACTGCCTTGGCTTCAGTTGGCCGGCCTCCCTGCTCCATCTGCTGTCCTGCTCTTTAGATGCAACACAACTTCCAGCCTGACTCCAGCCGCTGGGGGGGGGGTCAGACCATTTCTTTTACTTTCACAACAGTTGGAAAACAGTAAGTTCTTTTTGTGTTAAAAATACGCAGCTGTGGAACATTTTTATGATTTTAATGAATTCCTTTAATGCATATGTTGTCTGTATAGTTATTGCTGCCAGATTCCAGTGACACCCCCCACCCCCATATCTGTCACATGACTCGCTATTTAACATTCAGAGCGCCGCTGTGAATAAACTCCCGTAGGACGACTCAGCAGGAGGCTCCTTCTCACAAACGTTTCCTCACTTCCTTTTAATCTGTCTGTCGATTTTGATATTGTGAGAATAAAGTTTTGTATCAATGCTGATCCTTGCTGATTGATTTATTCACAGTCAACAGGAATGACTGACTCGTGCTACAAGCTTCAGGCAAAACCTGAAACTCTGTCCATTTCACTTGAGTGACACTGAACCGCTCAGACTGCCCACTTGACCTCATGGAAACTCAACTGGATTGAGGTTTTTCTCTGTTTTCAAACTGTGACTTTTTCAGTCTTCCTGTTCTTCAGCTGTCAGACATTTTCCCGTTCAGCTCAGCTTCTGTTGGATTTTCATGCAGTTATTTAGATGTTTGTGTTCCATAGCAATTTGGGAATAGCAGGTGGTTCTTCTGTGGTGCGGAGCTGCACGGCTCGTTTCACCTATGGAGTGGAAATGTTTGGTCCGATGTTCCTGAACCATCAATGTTTGACACGAGTTTCAGCCCACTTCTGTTTAACAGTCACATTAACGTTCACGCTAATTTGCATTTGCCAAATGAACTCAAGCCGGACAACTGAGTTTTAGAGTACTGAAGTTTTTTAACTCCTAATTCAAGTGATGTTCAATTGACAATTTAATTTGCAATTTGATAACATTTTCCAATTTAGAATTCAATTAAAAAATACAATTCACCATTAGTTTTTCAAATCAAAGTATTAAAAACAAAATCAATAGCACTCTATACTGTTGTGGGTTTTTGATACCATAGTTCACATGAAAACGCATGTTTCATGTTGAATTTAATCATGCATTTTCAAAACAATTGATTATAAAAAGGAAAATTTAAGTTACTCGTTTCTTTTACATTTATTTTAAACCAACTTAACCCCTCGATGCCGAAATTATCATTACTGCTTTTGCTTTAATCTACAGTGGCTTGGAAAATTATTCATCTCCCGAACTTCACATTTTCTCACATGACAACAAACAAAAAAATATCTTATTGGAGATGTGTGTGAAAGACCAACACAGTGACACACACTTGTGAAGTGGAAGGAAAATTATACAAGAGTTCAATTATTTTTTTTTTAACAAATAAAAAACTGAACAGTGCAGTGTGCAAAGGTATTCGGCCCCCTTTTTTGAGTTCATCCAATTGCCTTCAGAAGTTGCTTGATGATTAGTGACTGATCAAATGTTGACTTCATAGAGTCCACCTGTGTGTCATTTAATCTCAGTGTATAAATCCAGCTGTTTGGTGACAGTCTCTGTGGTTTGTTAAGAGAATATTGGGGAGAAAACAGCATCATGAAGTGTAAGGAACACACCAGACAGATCAGGGAGAAAGTTGTAGAGACATTTAAAGCAGGGTTAGGCTAGAAAAAGATTTCTCAAGTTTTGAACATCCCACGAACCACTCAGCAGCTCCTCCCAGGTGACAGAGCCTCTCACCCTATTTCTCAAGGAGCGCCCAGCCCACCTTACAGAGGAAGCTCATTTCAGCCGCTTGTATCCGTGACCTCGTTTTTTTCTGTAAAGACCCAGAGCTCTTGACCGAAGGTGAGAATTGGAGCGAAGACTGGTTGGTCTACGCTCCAATACTGTTGAACGCCCTCTCTAAATCCACAAAACGCATATGGACAGGATGAGCAAACTCCCACTAATCCTCCAGCACTCTAGAGAAGGTGTAGAGCTGATCCACTGTTCCACAACCAGTACAGAAACCACTTCGTTGTTCCTGGATCTGAGGTTCAACTATCAGCCGGACTCCCCTCTCCAGTACCCTGGCATAGACTTTCCCCGGTGTGATTCCCCGGTAGTTGGAACACATCCTCCGTTCCCCCTTCTTAAAAAGGGGAACCACCACCCCGTCACCAATCCAATGATACAGTTCCAGACAGCCACGTGATGCTGCAGAGACATGTCAGCCAAGACACTCCCACAGCATCCAGAAAATTCAGGTACTGAGGGTAGACCTAATCTACTCCTGGCTTGTTGACTACCTCAGTGACTTCAAACCAGGTAATGGACAGCCCCGCTCTGAAGTCCTCAGTGTCTGCTTCCTCAAGAAAAGGCGTCTCAGCAGGATTGAGGAGATCCTTGAAGTATTCCTTCCACTTCCCTTCACTGTCCCCAGGTGAAGTCAGAAGCTCTTCACCTGCACTTGAAAACGCTGTTTGCAGAAAACTGCTTCCCCCTCATGAGTTGCTGGGCAGTTTGCAAGAATCTCTTCAAGGCCAACCAATAGTCCTTCTCCATGGCCTCCCCAAACTCCTGCCAAAACCAAGTCTTTGCCTCCACGACAACCTGGGCTGCAGCTCGCTCGCCTAGACTGCCGATACCTGTCAGCTGCCTCTGGAGTCCCACAAGCCAGCCAGACCTGATAGGACTCTGTCTTCAGCTTGATGGCATCCCTTACTTCTGGTGTCCACCACCAGGTTTGGGGATTGCCGCCACGACAGGCACCATAGACCATGCAACTACAGCTCCAAACAGCAGCAGAGACCATAGATGTGGAGAACATGGTCCATTCAGACTCAATGTCACCAGCCTCCCTCAATACCTGTTTGAAGTTCTCCCGGATGGAGGATTTAAAGACACTTCCTGACGGAGGGTACAGACAGACATTCCCAGCAGACCCTCACAGTACGTTTGGGTCTGCCAAGTCTTTCCGGCCTTCTCCCAATGAATCCAACTTACCACCAGGTAGCGATCAGTGGACAGCTCTGCCCCTCTCTTTACCCGAGTGTCCAAGACACACGACCGAAGGTCGCCTGAAACGACTACAAAGTCGTTGGTGTCCTGATGCCATGTGTACTGATGGACAATTGTGCTCAAACATGGTGTTTGTTATGGACAAACTATGAAGAGCACAGAAGTCCAACAACAAAACACAACTCAGGTTCAGATTAGGAAAGCCGTTCCAAGAAAGTCAGGTCTTCTGAACTGCTGTTCGGCTTGTAAGCCGAAACCACAGTCAGAGACCTGTCCCCCACGCGAAGGAAAAGGGACACGACTCTCATTCACCAGGGTGAACTCCAACACTTGGCGACTAAGCTGGGGGCTCACGAGTAAGCCCACCCCAGCCTGCTGCTTCTCACCATGTACAACTCTAGAATGGTAGAGTCCAACCCCTCTCAAGGGACTGAGTTTCAGAGCCCAGACTGTGCGTAGAGGTGAGCCCAACTATATCTAGTCGGTACCTCTCGACCTCCCGCACAAGCTCAGACTCCTTCATTCCCTGAAAGGTAAGGATTGAGAATCCAATCATCACAGGTGTATCAAGATGGCGCCAGTGTGTGCGGCCTGCCATCTGTTCCTGCCCAGATATTTACTGTTTTTGCTTTTATTGGTAAGTGTGACACAAAACTCCACCTGCCTGCTGATGTATGATTGAAAATCACTATTGGATCTTAGCTTCTTAAGCAAAAGTCTTGACTCTCAACATTTCCGTGATCAAAAACCCCTACCGCCTGTTCTAGAGGGAGTTCCTGTGTTCCTCCTTCCCATGTCTGCTCTCTCTCTCCTGGGAAAAAGATGCCATCGTTGATGTGGAAGACGAAATGGTAAAATTAAAAAGCCCATCTGAGACGTTTTACCAGACATTCCAATTCTGAATTCAATGAGTTTAAATGTCTCTGTCCTTCCTATCGCTCTGTGGAGCCTGTAGTCAGCTGGCTGACTCCCGTCATCGGGTTTTGTAAGATACGCTTAAGTCTTGAAGTATATTAATCAAGAAATTCGGTGTGTGTGTGTTTTAAAAACAGAAGACTCTTTGTGGTTTCTGTGTTTTCCCAGCGCCTAGCGGTTACTCCTTAGTATTCTTTTCACTCCTTAAATTCCTCTTTTATCTCTTGATGCCAATAGACAGTTGTGAATTGTGTGAACTACCTTGACCTCGTTTTGAATAAAAGCAGCAAGGCAGGAGAAGAGCGTGAGAGAGATCTTTGGAAGCTTCTGCGCATGCAGAACTCTGATGAACGTTCTTCTCCTGCTGCAGCTGCAAAAAGAAACTTACTCTCTTCATTTGTGTGAACCCTGGTTCTTATGGATTTTTATTAGTTCAAAGACTGTGCTTTAAACCCAACAGGTTTGACAAGCTTTCAAAAAAATATACAACTGAAACAACTCTTTTAAAAGTTTCTATTGATGTGCTCATGGCAGAAGATTCCTGTTCTTTTAGACAGTATTTGATACTGTGAACATGGCATTACGAGTGAGCATCTTCACAATGACTATGGTTTATCTGGGTCCGTCCTAATCTGGTTTGTCTCCTATATCTGTGATAGATAATATAAGGTCACTGCTGGCACATTGTCTTCAGAAACAAAAACCCTGTCTAATGGTGTTCTCCAAGATTCTGTTCTGGGAGCCATTCTACTTATTCCCTATATGATCCCACTTGGGAGACTTATCAGCAAATGTTCCCACATTTCCTATTAGCTATATGCTGATGACATTCAGCTCTATTGTTTTTTTAATAGAAATAATTACAAAAATCTTTCTTTTCTACTAGACTGTTGGGCCAGCATCGAAGTGTGGTTCCAGGACAACCATTTACTTTTAAACCATAATAAGACAGAGACATATTTTTTTTGCTCCTGATGACAAAATACCCACCATCAAAAAACACCTTGGTTCACTGACGCTCAACACTCACTCGAAGCTCCTAGTTAAAAACGTTTTTTTTTAATCACCTGAGGAATGTGGCGAAACTGACAGTTTTATCTCGGTCTGATCTTGAGCTGATCTTCCATGCTTTTATCTCTTCTTGTTTAGACTACTGTAACTCTCTTTTCGCTTGTTTTAACAAAAAGTCTCTTAAACGTCTCCAAGTTGTCCAAAACTCTGCAGCAAGGCTTTTAGCTGGAAACATTAAGCAAACTCATGTCACCCCTCTGCTTTTATCGCTACGTTGGCTTCCTGTTGAATTTAGAATAGATTTCAGGATTTTAATATTTGTTTTAGAGCATTACACAGAAAAACCCTGAACTATATACGTAACCTCTGAACTCTCTACACTCCTGCACCTTCTCTAAGGTCCACTGATAAAAATCTTTTATGTGTTCCAAAAACTCGTTTTAAAACTAGGGGAGACCTCACTTTTCAGGCAGTTGCTCCCTGACCTGTCTCTGCGTCAGATTGACTCAGTTGAGTGTTTTAAATCTCACGTTTTTATTTAGAAAAGCTTTTAGCTGACTTTTACTTGTGTACACTCTTGTTTTACTTATATGCCTGACTTTATTTTATTGGGTTTTATCTATTTCAAAGTGCTACAGAAATAAAGATTTACTTACTTACGTTTCAAGTAAGTAAAATACTTCGTAAATACTTCGTAAGAAGAGCCTAGGCCACCAGGCGCCTGTGAGCCTGTTAGATCTAAAGTACTTGTTATCTTAAAACCTAAGAACAATGGAGAAAAATGAGACTGGAGACTGGAAATAGTTTTTACTGTCGAGACTGTGATGTATGTTGCTTGTTTGACTCCGACCACCAGGTGGAGTCTGTTAGTATGTTCGTTGTCTGGAGGTAGAAGAAGAGGAGACGAAGATGTCGGAATAAAGAACGACACAGTTTAAAGAAACACTGGCCTCTACGTGTTCGATATATCAGGTTCAACAACGATATCACATGGTGTCAGAAGTCAAAGATGGAGCAGTTAAGGCCACCAAATAGTTTTGAAGGAAATCTGGCGGAAAACTGGCGAACTTGGATTCAAAAGTTTGACTTGTATGTCATCGTGACCGGGATCGCCGAAAAGAGCGAGAAAGTGAAGTGTGCAACATTTTTTCACGTTGCTGGAGATGAAGCTATAAAGGTATTTAATACGATGGTCTTTGATGAAGATGTGGATGGTTTCGATGGGCTGAAAGACATGTTCAGAGTCTACTGTGAGCCCCGGAAAAACATGACGTATCTGAGACACGTCTTCTTTACCAGAGCGCAAGGACCAAATGAAACAATTGATGCTTATGTGACGGACCTGAAAAACAAAGCGAAGGACTGTGAGTTTGCACAGCTGACAAATGAGCTGATAAAAGACCGCATAGTCTGTGGAATGATAAATGACACTGTTAGAGCAAGGCTGCTCAGAGAGACGGATTTGGATCTCATGAAGGCTGTGGATATCTGTCGAGCAAGTGAGGTAACGCACAGTCACATGAAAGCCCTGCACGAGGAAGCAGATGTAGCAGTACATAAGATAAAAGTTACCAGAGTAAAGAAAGCAGCTGGCGCACAAGTTGAGAATGCAAAAGAGAAAGAAGAGTGTAACAGGTGTGGCTACATGCATGAACCAAAGAAGTGTCCTGCATATGGAAAAATATGCAATCTGTGCAAATTAAAGAATCACTTCAGTCGCAAGTGCAAGTCACAAAAACAACAGTACAGACCCAGGAAAACAGACAAAAAAGTGCATGAAGTAGAACAAGCACAGGAAGAGGATGTCATGTTTATGGGATGTATAGACGTCAAACCAAATGAGCTGGCAGGTGCAGAGCTTCAGCTTGATGCAGTCTCAACATTGAACAATGTTTGCAAGACATGGAATTCCAGATGAGGTTGTGTCTGACAATGGTCCACAATTTGGGAGTGCTGAGTTCAGGACATTTGCGGAGAGATGGGAGTTTGTCCACACCACATCTAGTCCTGGATACCCCCAGTCTAATGGACAAAGTGAGCGGGCAATTCAGACAGTTAAGAGCTTATTGAAGAAAGCAAAAGAGAGCCAAAGTGATCCTTACATCGCTTTGCTGGAATATAGGAACTCACCTTTGGATGGAGTAAAACTGTCCCCAGCCCAGCTGCTCATGGGCCGAAGACTGAAAACCAGACTACCATCATCAGTACAGCTTCTGAAGCCACAGCTGTTTGATAAAGTACACCATAAGATCAAGGAGAGGCAGCTGAAACAGAAGCAGTACTTTGACAGAGGAGCAAAAAGTCTACCGCTTCTGAAGGATGGAGAGAAAGTGAGAGTAAAAGTCAAAGAAAAGTGGCAACCAGCAGTCGTCCTGAGAGAACATGACAAACCCAGATCAGTCATAATCCAAACAGAAGAAGGAAACACCTACAGGAGAAACCGCCGACACCTGATGAAAACCAGAGAAGTGACTTTTCCACAACAAGGTGCTGAAGACTTACAGGATGTTGATCCTGTGACCAGTACACCTACAGAGACTGACCGGACACGTGTACCAACACCAGTGACATCACCTGCGACAACACCAATGAAAAGAGGGGTGACACCAACTGTGAACCGGGAAGATATAGTTCAGAGGTCAAAGTTTGGAAGACTGATTAGACCACCACAAGGTTACTGTCAGTGAAAATCAGCAGTTATTTATGCTGTGTAGTTAATACAAACTGTTCAAAGTTTGAGTGCAAATTTAAGTCTTTTTTAGTTTTAAGATAAATTTTGCAATTGGTTGTAAACACTTTTGGGTTTTGGTAAAATACTTTTAGAAGCAGCACTACAATCATTCTTTCTTCAAAGTGATTACTGTGTGAAAAGAACTGCAAAGTCAGTAGCTATAAAAGTTAATTTACTCAGGTAAAATATCTAAAGGGAAGAGATGTGATGTATGTTGCTTGTTTGACTCCGACCACCAGGTGGAGTCTGTTAGTATGTTCATTGTCTGGAGGTAGAAGAAGACGAGACGAAGATGTCGGAATAAAGAACGACACAGTTTAAAGAAACACTGACCTCAGCGTGTTCGATATATCAGGTTCAACAACGATATTACAGCGACCGGGAGAGAGGACTTTCTTGTAGTTTTTCTGCCCTCAGATGAACTCTCTCTCCACGCCCCTCCTCGATCGGATCCTTTTATTGAGCACGCTGTTGCTAGGCAGATTTGTCATACGTCACAAGGTATATACATAAAAAAGTGAAATAAGACACCCTTGTGGGCCAGTCATGTTTTAAGCACACAAACACATAAGTATAAAAAACAAATTTATCTTACAGAGCCCCAACCCTAGACCTGCCTCCAGGGTGAGGCCCCGGTAACGCCAATCCGGGCTACGTACCTGGATCTATGGTTGTTCTTCTCATAAAGGGTGTTCTGAACCACTCTGCCTGACTCATCATCCAAGGGCTGAAGCCCCAGACAGCATAGCTCCTGAGATCATCAAGCACTCAAAACCCTCCACTACATAAAGGTGGCAGTTAAAAAAAAACCAGCAGATGACAAAATAGCTGAAAGAGTTAGCATGTTGCTACAATATTAGCTAAACTCAAAATTGGCATAAAAGCACCCAGCAGATGCCAAAATAGCTGAAAAAAACAGCATTTGGCTAAAATACTAGCTAAATGCCAAATTAGCCTGAAAAAAAACCTCAGTAGATGCCAAAATGACCAGAAGATCTAGCATGTTGCTAAATATTATCTAAATGCAAAATTAGCCCAAAAAGAATATCTAATTTAGCCAAAAAAGTGTTATGCTAAATTACTAGCTAAACAAAAAAACAGCCTAAAAAATGAAAAAATGTCTAAATGCCAAAACAGCTAACTTAAGGCTAAAATGTTAGCAAAACTCAAAATTAGCCTAAAAAACTTGCATACTTTCTTATTTAGCCAAACTAGATAATGTAAAAATATTTGCTAAACTCCTTATTTGTATAAAAAACGGGGAAAATGTCAAAAAAAAAAAGCTAGCATGTGGCTAAAAGAATAGACGAATGCCAAAACATTCTAAAAAAAAACAAAAAACCCCAAAACCTGATTAAATGCAAAAATAGCAGAAAAATATAGCAAAATGCTAAACTAAACAGCTAAATGCCAAAATAGCTAAAATAGTTTTAAAAAAAACATTAGATGCCAAAACAACTGATGAAACTAACATGTAGCTTAACTATTATCTAAAATGCCTGATTAGCTTGAAAAACTGGGGAAAAATGTCTAATTTAGCCAAAGTAGATCAGTTGTGGCTAAAAAAAAAAGGCTAACTTCCAAATTAGCCTAAAATTATGGAAATGTCTAATTTAGCCAAAACAGCTAACATGATGCTAAAAAAATAGCTAACTGCCAAATTAGCTGAAAAAACAGGTTTTTTTTTGCTTGTCCTGCCCAACAGCTGAGCAAACAGATATGAGCTGTCATCGGATCAAATCATCGGACACAAAATACAAAAACGGCAGCACCTGTGTATGCAGCTAGGAAGACGACCAATAGGAGTCACTGGAGCGGCTTCAACATTGACGCCTGGCTAATGTTAGGTAGAAAGACATCCTGCTGATCAGCATCTGAGCCTGCAATTAGCAAATTAATCAGTGTGCTCAGGAGCATTTGAGGCTACAGCCAGGTATAAACAGCCACCACGCTGAGCAGCCTGAGGCTGCGCTCAGCTGGTTCAACCCCAAAGCAGTGGATTTACACTTTTTCTCACTCTGTCAAAGTGAAGCCACTATTATACGCCCTCTGCAGGTGAGCAGCTGGTGCACAGAAGTCTGTTTTACACTGAAAACTGGGACCTGTCAGATGTTGTGCTCAATCCTCCTTAAAGCTGCAGCTTTAATTTCAATAATGAAATATAATGATAATAACCCAAAACAATTGACTTTTTTCATGTGTTTTTTGTTATGATTTAATCTAAAATGTGATAATCTGGAGGCAGAATTTAGGAAATCTCTTCTAAATTTGTCCTTGTTTTCTCAGCATGTTTGAATTTACAGTTAGATGACAGTAAAGGCGTGTTCATATCATTTATACATTACTTTTATACAATTTAATTTCCCTATAAAAAAAATATCTGAACATTTTAAAAAAGTTAAATACCTAAAGTATTTCTGTGTAAAATTGTGTTAGAATTTGGCTGATAAAATAAATGTTTATCCGGTAGAATTTTTTTTCAACCAGCCAACTTGGCCGGAGTTTCAAAAATTAAATTCCGTCCCCTGTGTGGAGGTATTTTAGTTATTTAAAATCCAACAAAAACAGAGTAATGTGAACTGTAAATTGTACAGAAGACATGTTCCTTCTAAAACTGGAAATCCCACCAACCTTTTTATCACCTGAAACAGTTCCACCAAACATGTTCAATCTCAGACTGAAATAAACCAGAATTCTCCAGAAAAACAACAAAGTTCAGACCTTCACAGCAGCAACAGTCTAAACTACCAGAAGAAATTCACAGAATTTGCTTTTAGTTTCTAGATTATTCACAGGATGTTGACAACAATGTTTGTTCTGTAAAACTTGAAAACATTAGAATTTATTTGTAGACTTAAGGCTTTGTTTTTCAACTGATCAAGCAGTTTAGTGTTCTGTTCTATTGATGTTCTCTTTAGAAACTTGAAAGCTTTTGCTTTTGCTTTAATTTTCTGTTTAGTTTGTAATATTTATGCCTTTTTTTAGTTTTCTGCAGAAAAACTGTTGCATCCTGTTCCTTCAGTGCATCCGTTATGTTTAAAGTATGATAGGAAATAAAGATTTCAATCTAAACAACCTGCTGATGATTAGACATTTGTCTAATGAGCCACAGAGCGTTCATATTGGACAGAGATTGTTATTTAATATTTATCCTGATATAAATCACTATCGACTGATATGAAAAAACAATATTGTGACATAAAAAATTCACTTTCACTCTGCTCTAGTTTGGATGACGGGTGAAAAAGACTTCCATGCCAAAGCGTTGGTGTGATTTCCTGGGTAAACAACAGAATCCTGCATCTGATGGGAAATCCAGCTTTAGGCTCAGTCAGCAGATTATTGATCCATTCCTATGAAACTGGTGTTTTTAACATGTGCTTGTAGCATGTTTTCTCCTGCTGGTGGACCCCTGATTCCACCATCATTCTATACTCTTTTATAAACAATGAAAGCAGAAGCTGTGGACATATTCGAAATAGCAGGAAGGTTTTGTTGATCAGATCAGCTGGATCCTGCTTAGAAGGCCGGAAGTGGCCCAAATCTGACCTCTGACCTCCCAGCCTCCATCCAGCATCTGCGTGTCAGGA
This sequence comes from Oryzias celebensis, assembly GCA_014656515.1. Lineage (NCBI taxonomy): Eukaryota > Metazoa > Chordata > Actinopteri > Beloniformes > Adrianichthyidae > Oryzias > Oryzias celebensis. Next base: position 19,731,119 of record BNCR01000008.1, read on the forward strand.
CAACAGTCCGGACGGGTTCGGCCCTTATGTGCAGGAAGGGGCTCTGTGTCAGTGTCCACAGGTGTGCTCGGCCTCACCTGCCTCACCTGCCTCACCTGACGGCTCGGGTCCCCGTCTGGGGGCAGTCGTCTCGTCGTTCCGACCCAAACTCCGGGAGTCCTCGCGCTGGTTTGCCTGGCGGCGGCAGTCCCGCCCCCGGATCGGGCTGAACGTGACAGCAGACGGGTTTCCAGGCCAGTTTTTCCGGCTCCGCAGAGCTGGTTCCTCCTCCTGCTTCCAGGCGGCCCAGAGCCGGCGGAGCGACGCGGAACAGAGGCGCGGGGACGGCATCAGCCCGTCGGTGTCCGGGATCAGCGGGTGGGTGACCGACCGGCGCGCTGCGGGTTCTGCGTGTTCGCTCGGACTGTTCACGCGCGGCTGAGGTCAGCGTCTCCCGGGATAAACGCCAGGCGCGGTTCGATTCCCTCTCTTCCACCACGTGTGTGCGTCTCCTCTGATTCCTGATGACCTTTCCCGACATTCCCGGGGGGGGGGGGTGTCCGTGTTTCCAGATTATTCCGGGCTGCTGGGTGTTGGCACACCGGAACAATGTCGTGGTGTGAAGACTCCCAGCAGCCCCCAGTCCGGGCCCGCCGCGCGCTCCGGCCTCAGGGACAGCTCGCTTCCTGGTTCTGAGGGCATGCCAGTGGGGTTGGTGCTGGTCATGTCGGGAGGCTGAGCCTCAGTGTTTACCGTTTCCACGTGGAGGTAAATCCCGGGCTTGTGTGTTCCAGGTGAAAAGATGGAGAGCCACAGCCAGATGGTGGCGCGGTTACGCGCGGCGTTTCGCTCAGGTGTGACCGTGCCAGAGGAGTTCCGCAGAACCCAACTGACCAGCCTCATGAACATGATCAAAGACAACGAGGACCAGATCACCAAGGTGCTGCACCTGGACCTCGCAAAGGTGCACGACTCTTTTCACCGACACGCAGCACTCACTCCACCAGCCACCAGCCACCAGCCAGCATCCCAGCATCCCAGCATCCCAGCATCCCAGCCCAGCCTGAGGCCTCAGGACTGCGGCGGGCTGACCTCTGAGTTTGAGCATTCACTCACTCATTTGTTGTTTTGTGACCACAGCTGTAGCTGTACCTGCCTTCTTGTTTGCTTTCATGCTGAAAGTCTCTCTTTTTATTTGCTCATCAGCCCAAATTCGAGAGCGTCCTCTCTGAGATTGAGATTGTGCTCAATGAGCTGCACTACGCCATCTCCAACCTGGCACGCTGGATGCAGCCAGAATACGTGTCCAAAAGCCTGGTAAGTCCGACTGGACTGAGTGAGTGTGAGGTCACCCACAGAAAGTGGTTCACTTCTGACTCCAACTGAATGAAGTCAATTCAGTCACCATTTTTTCATTATATGGACACCACCATGGTGGAACCAGACGTTTGTAAGCAGTCGGTCTGACGTTCCCCTCGCCCTCAGGAAGACGCGTTCAAGTGACCCCTTTTATGGGAAAGTCTATGTAAATGTGTGTTTTGGGGTTCCGTGCTCAAAACTCTTGCATTCACGCGTAGCTGCGCACTTTTTAAAGACCATTTTTGGGATTCACGTACAAAATGCGTGGAGATTAAATGCACAAACTTTGACCAATCAGAGTTTGGCAGTAATGTATGGAGAGTGTCCTTTTTCATTCACAGTAGCGTCAGCCGTTTGAGAATTGATCATGGAGGAGAAATGAATAATTGCAGTTTGCAGTCTTTCATATGTCAAAACAGAGCTGTGAAAGAAAAATCCTGGAGCCAGATTAACCAGTTTGGCACGGCTTTGACGCGTTATACCACGCCTCTTCCTACTGTAGCTGGCGGTTACACAGTCAATGGCTTAGACTTAGTAAACGGCTGTCAGACAGCCATGTGTGAGCTCTTCTGTCTAAAGATGACGTTCATGTCGCACCTACAAGTTGTAACAGTCAGATGGAATCAGAGGCGTTGTCTTTGCTTTTACAAGAGAAGAAAGACGTTTTCAGACAGTCTCTCTGTTGCCTCTCAGGCCACCAAGCTTGATGACTGTTTTATTCGGAGGGAACCTCTGGGAGTGGTGCTGATCATCGGGCCGTGGAATTACCCGCTGCAGCTCCTCATCTTGCCCCTGATATCAGCCATCGCTGCAGGTATCTGTGCTTTTGCGCCTGGAATGAACCTGAAGTCCATGTTGGTGACGGAGGGACCGTGGGAAACCACATGGAGCCTTTTTCAAACTGATCTGAATCAATGTTCTGCAGAGACGGCAACAAAGTTTCCATGTTGCATTAATCATTCAGGTCAGAATGTGGAAAACCTGTCAGTCAGACCAGTGAGTTCGCTTAGTTACTAACTTTGAATAAATCCAGATCAGATGCAGATCTGGGTGATCAGATTATTTTTGTAAAGATAAAAGGTCTTTTTGACCTGTTGCTTCTTAAACCCCTTTAAAGAAGAAAAACCAGCAAACTTCATCTGAGGTCAGAGCCGGAGGTCCTGACTGCTGTGGAGGAGCTGCCTGCAGAAACCACAGCAGGAGGCGGCTAGATTTGAGAAGTTCTGGAACAAAAGTTGTCAAATGTGGTGGTGGTGGGCTGGTAATTTCTGCACCCACAAAAGCAGGAGCCTCATTTCTAAAACTGTGGATTTCAGCGTAAAACATGGGTTATCCCGACATGTGTGGACACAGGAACATGTGACTCTTAGGACCCCACAGTGGCCCTTAACAGTAAATCACACCAACAAATCACTCAACACAAAAACTCTAAAATCATGGCAATTAAAAAAGCAAAACCAATCCTAAAAAACAATATAACAATTTAGAAATCCAAACAGTATTCAAGAATTCACAGCTTAAAAAAAATCTGAAAACTAAAGTCATTTTCAGAAAACAAATCAAAATGTTACAAACGAAATAAGAAAGCAGAAACATTTGGTACTATGGGACATTGCTGATGGGTGATGACGTAAAGTGGAGGTAAAGTGGACTGAGCGATCACTGAACTTTTGTACTGGCTCTTGCCAGAAGCTTAAAGAATATCTTGTGTCAGAGGATGTCAGATGAAAAAGTCAACAAACATCATCCAATCACTGATATCCCATAGTACCTCCCTTTGCCAGTTTTTCTCTGTTTCATTTTGATCTCTGGAAGTTTACTTTTGTTTTCCAAATTGTTCCTTTTTGTTTTGTTTCATTTTTACATTTTGGCCACTGGAATAATATTTTACATTTTTAAAATCTCATGTTGTTTTTTAGTATTTGTTTAGCTTTTTTTTTGTTGTATGTTTTTGTGTTGAGTGATTTGCTGGTGTGATTTGTACTTCAGGGCCACCGTACCCTCCCTCCTACAAAAAGGTGCAGAGATGAATGAGAAGTGGAGGCAATCACAAGCATCTTTGAGTTCTGTAATGCGCCTTCATTTGATGATCAAACCAGGTTGTTGCAGAATAATCATCCATCAACAGGACTGAACCAAAGTGTTTGAACGGTTCCTGACTCAGACCTTCAGTCCCTGATCCGTCTAACAGGAAACAGGTGGTGGCTAACAGGCTGCTGAATCATGACCGGCTGCACTTCTTAAGAACAATGGTTCTGCATTGTGACTTCTACCACAGTCAGCATGTCATTGTTGCTGTCAGGTTGCCTCATCCTCAGCAGGCGCGTTTGTCTGCTGAGCCTCGGAGCAGAAAGAGGGTGTGTTTCAGAAATGTTTCCGGCAGCGGCGTGGGTCCGTCCTCAAACCTCCACGTGCAGCTCTCTGCCTTTTCCTGATCGGCAGGTCTGACGCTCTTCACACCACGTCTGCATGTGAAGGTCGAAGCCTCCGTCAGACTGAAACTGGTGTGACGTGCTGCACAAAAGAAAAAAGCAGCTCACGCTGATGACGGGTTTGCTCCTGAGGACAGAATCAGAGCCAACAGGTGAACAAAGATCTCTGTAAATGTTGCTGACAGCTGCTGTCTCTGCTCAGGAAACTGTGTGGTCATCAAGCCCTCAGAGGTCAGCGGCGCCACTGAAAGTCTGGTGGCAGAGCTCATCCCTAAGTACCTGTCTCAGGTGAGGCAGGAAAAGAAGCAGACTGTAGCTCCTCTGTGAAATGTGAAGTTCTTCTTGTTCCTGTAGTTCAGTGGCTTTTCTGCTGTAAAAAGTGTTGATCGGTGACCAGGAGCACTGATGGCTGCGGTTTGATCCCACAGGACTGTTACACAGTCGCTCGTGGAGGAGCTGAGGAGACCAAGGCACTGCTGGAGAATCGATTTGACCACATCTTCTACACAGGTGATTCATCACTCTGACAGGACTGCATTAGAGCAGCGCTGAAGGCCTTCACTGTGAAGAGCTTTAGAACAGGACAGGACAGGGGAGGCAGTTCTGGAGTGTCCCGGACAGGACCGAGGGTTCTGCTCTGCAACTCATGAGAAACAGTTGGTTTTAGACAGAGCGGATTTGGAGGCGGCGTGTTCCGCTTTCATTCTGTAGCGTTGTTAGCCGTCTGAGGCTGGCTGCAGGACGCATGCTCCTCTGATCTGTCACTAACATGCTGGTGCTTCTGCCCTGCAGGCTCCCAGGCTGTGGCCAGAAGCATTGTGCAGGCCGCCTCCATCCATTTGACCCCTGTGACACTGGAGCTGGGCGGCAAGTGTCCCTGCCTCATATATGGGAGGATAAACATTGAGGCTGCCGCTCGCCGCCTGGTGTGGGGAAAATACTTTAATGCTGGCCAAAGCTGTGTGGCTCCAGACTATGTGCTTTGCACAAAGGCCACCCGAGACGCTCTGGTACCGGCTCTGCGCACTGTTCTGGAGGAGTTCTATGGGAAGGAGCCTCGGGAGAGTCCAGACTTGTCGCGCATTGTGTCAGCCCGACACTGGACGCGCCTCATGGAGCTGCTTGAGAAGACCTCTGGGAAGGTGGTTGTGGGAGGAGAAGAAAACCAAGAGGACAAGTACATAGGTGGGTCCAGATGCAGGTTGGTGTAAAGTGAAGCAGTGAGCGCTGAAGCAGACGCCGCCGTGCTGCAGGTGTTTACCTGTCGGCTCTGAAAGACAAAAACAATCTGAATGATCCGGTCACAAACAATTAGCTTTGATTCCATGTTATTAAAGCAGTGGATTCAAATGTCTTTAACACAGACTGGGAATGTAGGAAGAACAGAGCTGCGTTTACATGGACTAAACGCCTGATCAGAACACAAAGTAAACACACCGTTCGGAATAATCTGGTTTGATCAGACTCATTTGGATCCAAAATTCGTTTTGATCGTAATAGGTGGGCTATGCTGATTGTTGATGTACTCGTGTGGCATTTAAACCTTTGATTCCCATTGTGAGTCATAACTGCGCTGGCTTTTACGTTGTGCAAAGAGGGTGTGGCGCTCCAGAGGAGACTTTGGAGCTCGAACAGAACCGGCCGGCTGCTTCGCGTGAGTGAAGCGGACTCGTAGCTTCGTGTCTGTTAGCTGGGGGGGTGCTTAGTTACAGTGTGTCAGTGTGTGCTTCTGACCACAGAGCGTCCGGCTGCTCTGTGTGAGTGAGCTGCCAGACAGGAGAGCCGTGTCTCCAAGCGGCTTCAGGCTGGTGTGTGAGCTGGTAGAGGCGACTTTTGAATGCAAAAATGCAGAGAAAAACTGCAACCAATCGTGAATTCGTGTTTCCATTCGTATCCAGACACAATAAAGGCTGATGTGATTCCTACATGTGGCTGAGGTGCACATTGCCCACATGGATCTGATGCCTGAAGCCAAAATCCCTTCTACAGAGAAATGAACAGTTATTATTCAGTCATTCTGTTTTTCAGAAGAACCGTTCTTGATCCCGTCAACGTGTTCTTGATAATCTTATTTTTTCATGATCATGTTTTTCTTCATGGTTAGGGTTGTTCAAGTTAAAAATTGCCCAATCAGATGCCTCAGTTAAAGTAGGTGGTGCCTATTGGCCTCCAGTGTTCAAACTGTTCGACAGATTTATAGCCCACTTTCAAGTGATAGGGGTGTGGCCTTCCAAAGCGCTCACTCCTGATTGGTGAGAGTGGTTTCCATAGAAATGTTACTCAGACCCACTCAAACCTATCACTGCTTACGGACGTTGTCTGGCTCCCATATGGTGGTGTCCACGTTGTGGAAAAAGTGATTCATTTTCTGTGGTTGCCGTCACAGTCCAGTTCTTATATACAGTCAATGGTTTTCACCAAACTCTTCCTGATAATCACCATGGTAACCATGTTAGCTTACCTCAGCGCCTGCAGGGTTTTGTCATGGTTACACTTCAGATCAGAACAGATGGAGCCAAATTTGCTTTTTCCCAGATTTTAAGTTTAGACGAGCAGAACACCATTTTTGGACTAATTTTTTCCAAGTTAGTAAAAAACGAAACTTAAAATTTTCCGTTCCTCAGTGAAGTACAACAGCTGAACTGTCGTGTTCAGGGGCATCACAGGACTGCAGTCGCATCTCCTTGACATGAAACCACATACAGGAAATGGCTCCGCCTCCTTCACTGATTGATGATAGCAGCTGCAGTGATTTCCTCCTGTCCTGCAGCTCCCACGGTGGTGGTGGACCTGCAGGAAGATGACGCTTTAATGGCACATGAGATCTTTGGACCCATTCTGCCCATCCTTACTGTGGAGACTCTGCAAGAAGGGATCGACTTCATCAACCGGAAAGAAAAGCCTCTGGCCCTTTACGTCTTCTCGGACGAGTCCTCTGTGAGACACGCCTCTGCCTGCCGCCAGTGGATGGCAGACACAGCTTCTCCAATCACACTGTCTGTCTTTGAAGGTGGTGAAGACCGTGATGGAGAACACGAGCAGCGGAGGATTCTGCTCCAATGATGCCATCGTCCACATGACCCTGCCCGGCCTGCCTTTTGGGGGTGTAGGTAGGTGTTATGGGGAAGCCCGGTTACAGAGTTCCTCTTACTTTTGACATTGGCAGCAGTGGTGATATTTAAATAAACTTTTATTGTTCTCCATACAGAATTCAATCCGTTACAGAATGTTTCTTGTTACACAGCCTTAAAAACCCCTTCATGTTCTCTTCTTAAATGTAATAATCATCACTTGAGAGCGCTGAGGCGTCTGGGAGCTGTCAGCCTAACCAGTGTCACTCCTTCACCCAGGTATGAGTGGGTGGGGCAGTTATCACGGGCGTTGGGGCTTCGAGGAGTTCAGCCACCGGCGTGCCTGCATGCTGCGCGGCTGGGCTCTGGAGAGGCTCAACGGGCTCCGCTATCCTCCGTACAGCAGCGAGAAGCTGAAGTGGCTGCGCTGGACCACGTCTCCTCACAGCTGCTCGATCATGTGACTGCAGACGTGCGCTTCATCCCGCCGCTGCCCCAGGCCATCAGCATGGGGGGCGACTGCTGGCATTCATGTGGCAGGTTTATGGGGAAATAGAAAGCTGACGTTTCAGAGCTGTAACACCCAAAGCAAGCAGAAATAAAAAAAAGATGACAAGTTTCTGACATCTGCATTTGAACATCCACCTTCTGCATCTGTCTTTATTTGATCAAACATGTTGACTTTCAGATTGTCACTTTTCTTGTTATTTTTAAATAAGTAACACCTGCTTTACTTTTGAGGTATTTAATTTAAAATAACAGCAGGAAATAAGAATCCAAAGGGACAAATGACCTGCAGACGTTCCACCTCTCGAAGGAGCAGGCTGGCCCTTTCCAATCATCCTCTGATCCATTTCAAAACATTCTCAAAGCTCTGAAATATGATTGATGTTTTTAGCCAAAATCAAAAAAAACCTGTCATTTCCAGAACTTAGAGGTGAATTTCTAAGGAACCCCTGCCGCTCAAACCTATGGTTCGGCAGAAACAGTCTAAGTTCTGGAGGGACTAGAGTAATTTCCCATCATCCATCTGTTTAAAAATTTTCCCGCTAGCTTACACCCCTCACATCTCTAAGCTAACCTTAGCGGTGCAGCAAAAATGGCGAGCTACAGAGCTATCTAGTCCTACAGTTCTGATCCAGATTCCAGCTCAGACGAGGAAAACGACGACGTTCATGGTTCTGTTTGTGTGGAAGTGGATGCATCGGAGCGGAGCGGAGCAGAGGCTTTGGCCCGCTGATTCTAGTTTGTACGAAACAACTCTTTTTTTTTGTTTTTTGTTTTGTCTGCTCCTGATTCATCACAATCTGAATAAAGGGATTCTCAGAAACTAAATTGTAATCTTAATTTTCTTTATAAATGCCCTCCATCAGAAAAATGCTATAAGAAAATGATAAAACAGCAAAAAGATGACTTTCATTGAAGTGAGTCATGAACAGTTTGGTATGAGTTGCCATACAGACAACAGAAAATACTACTGTAAGGAGTGACGACCAACACTGGTTGTTTTCACTTTGTTTTATTTCAGTGCTGCATTGCGTTGAAATCTTTTGAGATATTTGCTGAACTGCTCTGAAGTTCTGTAACGAAAGTGGTTCTTTTACAGCAGCTTCAGTTCTCAGCTGAGGCTCTGTGAAGGTTTGGAGAAGCTTCAGAAAGATTGTTTTATTTAAATGCTTCAGGAGGTTCTGTGTCCTTTTCTGACCAAAGCACCAGGTCACCAGGCCCTGCAGTGTCAGTTCAAGGGAGGGGTCCTTCCCAGAGTGGAGGCTGGTTTCAGAGCAGCCAGAAACTTTTGCAGAACTCTGCTCCCAAAGCCTCACGGCTCAGGTTTATATGAGGAGGGGGGGCTCTGCCCGGAGGCAGCCGGCTCTGGGGCTGCAGGCTGCGGGGAGGGACTCGCCGCTGCTGCAGCCGGCTCCTTCTGAACCAGCTCTGGCTCATCCTGGCCCGCTTGTGGGGGGTGCACCAGGACTCGGTCGATGAGGCCAAAGTCCTGGGCCTCCATGGGGCTCATGTAGCGATCCCGCTCCATGACGCTTTCTGTGAGGAAGAGGAGGAAAACAATCAGCTGCTCTGACGCGAAGATCGGCTGCTCTGACTCGACGATCGGCTGCTCTGACTCGACGATCGGCTGCTCTGACTCGACGATCGGCTGCTCTGACGCGACGATCGGCTGCTCTGACTCGACGATCGGCTGCTCTGACTCGACGATCGGCTGCTCTGACTCGACGATCGGCTGCTCTGACTCGACGATCGGCTGCTCTGACGCGACGATCGGCTGCTCTGACGCGACGATCGGCTGCTCTGACTCGACGATCGGCTGCTCTGACTCGACGATCGGCTGCTCTGACTCGACGATCGGCTGCTCTGACGCGACGATCGGCTGCTCTGACGCGACGATCGGCTGCTCTGACGCGACGATCGGCTGCTCTGACTCGACGATCGGCTGCTCTGACTCGACGATCGGCTGCTCTGACTCGACGATCGGCTGCTCTGACTCGACGATCGGCTGCTCTGACTCGACGATCGGCTGCTCTGACGCGACGATCGGCTGCTCTGACGCGACGATCGGCTGCTCTGACTCGACGATCGGCTGCTCTGACTCGACGATCGGCTGCTCTGACTCGACGATCGGCTGCTCTGACTCGACGATCGGCTGCTCTGACTCGACGATCGGCTGCTCTGACTCGACGATCGGCTGCTCTGACTCGACGATCGGCTGCTCTGACTCGACGATCGGCTGCTCTGACTCGACGATCGGCTGCTCTGACTCAACTCAAAATCTATACTTTAAGTAGGTTTCAGTAAAGGAAAAAAAATCTGCTGTTTATTGTCAGGGCATCCAAATCCTGAGAGTAAACAGCCCACTTCTCTCTGAAGCCCCCCTGTCTTTGTGGTTTGACAACATGAACAGTGTCAGTGCACTCCGCTGCAGTACCTATGGTGTCCAGTGGCTGCCCAGTGTGTTTGGCGTAGATATTGTTGATCTGTCTCTTGAGTTTTAGGATCTCCTCAGCCTGGATGGCGATGTCTGTGGCCTGGCCCTGGATGTAAATCACACTCAGGTCTAGCAGCTGCTGTACAGTCCTCTCTGCTTTTACCGTATTTCACTTACCCGCGCCCCCCCTGAGGGTTGGTGAACCATGATGCGTGCATTGGGCAGGGAATGCCTCATTCCGCTGGTGCCGGCTGCCAGGAGCAGGCTGCCCATGCTGGCCGCCTGACCGACGCACCAGGTGGAGATGGGATTAAGGATGTACTGCATGGTGTCGTAGATGGCCAAGCCAGCTGTCACTACTCCACCTGGACACAAGAGGGGGCAAGAGAGCAGACATCAAATGTGAAATAGAAACAGTTCACACCTATGAGGGGCTGTACAAGATATACTTCATTCTGAACCACTCACATGCATATACAGTGTTCAGACCCCCTTATTTTTTTGACACTTGGTTATATTGCAGCCATTTGCCAAAATCATGTAGGTTCATGTTTGTCCTCATTAATGTACACATAGCACCCCATATTGACAAAAAACACAGAATTTTTGACATTTTTTGCAGATTTATTAAAAAAGAAAAACTGAAATATCACATGGTCCCTTTGCTGTGACACTCATATACTGAACTCAGGTTCTGTCCATTTCTTCTGACCATCCTTGAGATGGTTCTACACCTTCATTTGAGTCCAGCTGTGTTTGATTCTACTAATTTAACTTGATTAGGAAAGCCACACACTTGTCTATATAAGACCTTCCAGCTCACAGTGATGTCAGAGCAAATGAGAATCATGAGGTCAAAGGAACTGCCTGAAGAGCTCAGAGACAGAATTGTAGCAAAGCACAGATCTGGACAAGGTTACAAACAAATATCTGCTGCACTGAAGGTTCCTAAGAGCACAGTGGCCTCCATTATCCTTAAATGGAAGATGTTCAGGACAACCAGAACCCTTCCTAGAGCCGTCCGGCCAAACTGACTTATCGGGAGAGAAGAGCCTTGATGAGAGAAGAAGAACCCAAAGATCACTGTGGCTGAACTCCAGAGATGCAGTCAGGAGAAAGTTGTAGAAAGTCAACCATCGCTGCTGCCCTCCACCAGTCGGGGTTTTATGGCAGAGTGGCCTGATGGAAGCCTCTCCTCAGTGTAAGACACATGAAAACCTGAATGGAGTTTACTAAAAAACACCTGAAGGACTCCAAGATGGTGAGAAATAAGATTCTCTGGTCTGATGAGACCAAGATAGAACGTTTTGGCTTTAATTCTAAGTGGTTTGTGTGGAGAAAAGCAGGTACAGCTCATCACCTGTCCAATACAGTTCCAACAGTGAAGCATGGTGGTGGCAGCATTATGCTGTGGGGTGTTTTGCAGGGACAGGATGACTGGTTGCAACTGAGGGAAAGATGAATGCGGCCAAGTACAGGGATATCCTGGACCAGAACCTTCTCCAGAGTGTTCAGGACCTCAGACTGGACTGAAGGTTCACCTTCCAGCAAGACAATGACCCTAAACACACAGCTAAAATAACCAAGGAGTGTCTTCACAACAACTCTGTGACTGTTCTTGAATGTTCCAGCCAGAGCCCTGACTTAAACCCAATGGAGCATCTCTGGAGAGACCTGAAAATGGCTGTTCACCAACGTTTACCATCCAATCTGACAGAACTGGAGAGTTCACCTTTAATTTCTTTGGAGGTTGTTCTGGGCTCTTTGGATACAATTCCAACGATCCGTCTCTTCAATTTGTCATCAATTTTCCTCTTGCGGCCACGTCCAGAGAGGTTGGCTACTGTCTCGTGGGTCTTGAACTTCTGAATAATCTGAGCCACTGTTGTCACAGGAAGTTCAAGCTGTTTAGAGATGGTCTTATAGCCTTTACCTTTAAGATGTTTATCTATAATTTTTTTTCGGATGTCCTGGGACAATTCTCTCCTTGGCTTTCTGTTGTCCATGTTCAGTGTGGTACACACCTTTTCACCAAACAGCAGAGTGACTACTTGTCTCCCTTTAAATAGGCAGACTGACTGATTATGAGTTTGGTAACACCTGTGATGTCAATTAAAGGACACACCTGAGTTAATCATGTCAGTCTGGTCAAATAGTTTTCAATCTTTTATAGAGGTACCATCATTTTTGTCCAGGCCTGTTTCATTAGTTTGTTTTTTTTAATAATTATGTTAATCAGCAATTCAAAAGTGATGGCTGATTTTGATTATTTAATTTTCAATAAATCTTTAGTTATTGTTACTTTTGTAAGTTTCAAGTGATTTCAGTGAGAATTGTGGGTTTTTCCTTCTTTAACTGAGGGGTACCAACAATTTTGTCCACGTGTGTATGAATCTTCTGACAACCAAGGTAAATATTTATCTAAACCGCTTTTGTATTTGATGCTGAACTTTTTTATGCATAACAATCATGTTTGTATACATTCCTTGTTGGAACCCCCCAGTTGGATCCCTTCCCCTCCACACACACACATTCTCTAGGCAGTCATCCACCTCTACGACGAAGTGGGTGACTGCCTGAATGAAGAAACCTCAAACAAGAATTCAGAGACTTTTGAGTGGTTACAAAAAGTCTTTACAAGCTGTGATACTTGCCAAGCGGAGCAGTACAGGGTACTAGATCTGCAGGGTGTCCAAACTTTTGCACTGACCTTTATTTTGTTTTCTGTTATTTTGAAAGAGTAAATGATGGAAAAAGTTTTGGACATATTAAAAGGATGGTGACCAGCGGTCGGGAAAGAGTCTCACAGAGATTTTTGCCCAGAAACGCTCAGTCAGTTTAGCGTTAAAACTTCATACGGTGGCATACACCAAAGAACATTCTGGTGGGGAATCTGCACCACATTTTGGGGTGGATCCTAAACATATCCAAGAATGGCACAAACACATGGTGATATGGAGAAGACGCTGCAGAAAAAGGAGCAACAAGCAAACAGGTTCCTGGTGGAGGTGCAAAGAAAGTGAGCAACGAATCAGAAGAACTGGTTTGAACATGGATCATTGAGCAAAGACGGAAAATGTTGCGTTTCTCCGGGAAAATGATTGGTATGAAAGCGAAGAGGATTTCTGATATGGAGGTTGATGATGTTTCAAAGAGAAAAGAAACGTTCACAGCCAGTGCTGATCAAAACAGATAACAATGTTCTCTTCATCTCAGTAAATCCTGAAACGTTCATCTGATGCTGTCTGCATTTCTTGACCAAATTTCACTGTAAATTGAACCTACTTGCCATCACCATTCTGTCTGTGATGGAATACAGTGGCTTGCAAACGTATTCACACCCCATGAACTTCTCCACATTTTCACACATTATGACAACAAACAAATTTCATTGGAATTTTATGTGAAAAACCAACATAAAGTAAGACAAACTTGCGAAGTGGAAGGAAAATTATATCAGAGTTCAATTGTTTTTACAAATAAAAACTGAAAAGGTCAGTGTGCAAAAGTATTCACCCCCTTTTTCTCTGAGTGCATCAATTGCCATCAGAAATTGCTTAATGACTGATGATCAAACGTTGATTTCATGACTTCATAGAGTCCACCTGTGTGTCATTTAATCTAAAATCCAGCCGTTTGGTGACAGTCTCTGTGGTTTGTTAAGAGAATATTGGGGAGAAAACAGCATCATGAAGTGTAAGGAACACACCAGACAGATCACAGAGAAAGTTGTGGAGAAATCGAAAGCAGAGTTAGGCTAGAAAAAGATTTCCCAAACTTTGAACATCCATGAACCACTGTTCAGTCCATCATCCACAAATGGAAAGAGTTTGACACAACTGCAAACCTACCTAGACATGGTCGTCCATCTAAACTAACAGACTGAACAAGGAGACACTGATCAGAGATGCAGCCAGGAGTCCCTGATGACTCTGGATGAACTGCAGAGATCTACAGCTCAGGTGGAGGAATCTGTCCATAGAACAACCATCAGTCATGAACTGAACACATCTGGACTTTATGGAAGAGTGGTAAGAAGAAAACCATTGTTAAAAGAAAACCACAAGAAGTCCTGTTTGCAGTTTGCTATAAACCATGAGAAAGACCCAGCAAACGTGTGGAAGAAGGAGCTCTGGTCACAAGAGACCAAAATGGAACTTTTTGATCTAAATGCAAAGTGCTGTGTGTGGAAATCTAACACATCACTCTGAACACACCATACCCACTGTCAAGCATGGTGGTGGCAGCATCATGCTCTGGGGCTGCTTCTCTTCAGTAGGAACAGGGAATCTGGTTAGAGTTGATGGGAAGATGGATGGAGCCAAATCCAGAGCAATATTGGAGGAAAACCTGTTGAAGTCTGAACAACACTTGAGACTGGAGCAGAGATTCACCTTCCAACAGGACAACACCCTAAACATAAAGCCAAAGCTACAATGGAATGATAAAAATGAAACAGATTCATGTGTTGGAATGATCCAGTCAAAGTCCAGACCTAAATCCAATCCAGAATCTGTGGAGAGATCTGAAAACTGCTGTTCACAAACGCTCTCCATCTAATCTGACTCAGTTTGAATTGTTTTATAAGGAAGAATGAACAAAGATTTCAGTCTGTAGACGTGTAAAGCTGGTAGAGACACAAACCCTAAAAGACTTGCTGCTGGAATTACAGCATGAAGGGGGTTCTACAAAGTATTGACTCAGAGGGCTGAATACTTTTACACATTGCACTTTAAAGTTTTTTATTTGTAAAAACAATTGAACTCTTGTATAATTTTCTTTCCACCTCACAAGTGTGTTCCACTTTGTGTTGGTCTTTCACATAAAATTCTATGGCGTCTCATCTCTGCCATTAATCGAAGGGCGCGTATTTGATAACTGAGCGCACAGAGCTCTCACCGCGAGCGCTCAATTTGTTTTCGCCCTAAGTGAGTTAATCCACGTTCCATCCGCCGTTTTTTTCCATTAAAGCAGATAAAAAAAAAAAAAGAAAGCCCCACCCCGTTGCCTCGCGGATTTGACCAGCAAGTCCGGCCAATCAGATCAACCAGAAAGGTTACCGCCCTCTGAGTGACAAAAACGCCCCCTGAAACTGAGCAGGCGCAAAGAAAAACTGATAAACTGGATAAATTCCAATAAAATATGTCTATGTTTATGGTCATGATGTGAGAAAATGTGGAGAAGTTCAAGGGGTGCGAATACTTTTGCAAGCCACCTTAAATACCGGCCTCTAAATTCTGGCTGCAAAATTTTTGGAATAAATGGCAGGGGTACTACTGGAAGACATACGGTATTATGCATATAAAATGAAAGTGTTTTGCAGATCACCGCTATCTCCACAGAGAACGTGGGTGTGTGTGTTAGCCTAGGGGCGGTGCTGGCAGCCCAGAGGCTTCCTGAAGGGGGCTGTTCTCCACTTTGTGATGTCACAATGTAAGAACCCGCTTTTTTCTATGGATTGGGAGGGGCTGGTGCTCAGAGAGCAGGTTTGTAGAGGAATGCTCAGAGATGCATGAATGGATCAAAAAAACGCTTTAGGGTTATTTTTCGTGAGGAATAAACATTCTAATACACCAAAAAGCTTTAATAATGTAGATTTCGCATGATATAGGCCCTTAAGCTAGGTCGTTAAGAGCTCTGAGAGTAAGCTTCTGTGAGTGGGAAAAGGTGTAATACAGGATGAAAAGGTAACACTCCACTCTGATACCAGAAGGAAATCCCTCCTAGAATGGACGCCACCTTCCGTCTGGCGTAATGCAAAAAAAGCTTCTGGGGACAGCACATAGGGGCGTATCCCATAGTGAGATACCAAATGAATGTCATTTGAGCCAAGCATCTCTTTGTTCATCAAATGTAAATTGCAGTTAGATGGGAATTCTCTTCTGACAGACAAAATTGCTTAGTCCAGAAAGTGTGGAAGCACTTTTGTTCCTATACAGGGGAGGTGGGCACTGAGCGCCGCATTCCAACATGTTTCCAGCATTCCATGCTCTGGCATGTTCTAATTGGCTGGATACACCTGAACCAGGTAATCAGTCACGAGTAGGGCTTGGGTATCTGGAAATGAAGCAGACACTGTGGCCCCTCGAGGCCTGGAACTGCACATCCCTGCTAAACAGCAACATAAAAACTGGACTTACTATGGGAGGGATGTTGGATGAAATGATCATGTCCAGTAAAAACTGTTCAATAAATAAGTAGAACGGAGCTTTACGTTTGGGTTTCTTCAATTATGGTATACATGATTTGAACAATGTCAAATCTAGAAAATCTACAAACAGGGACTCTGTAGCTGCTCTAACACACGGTGGGAGCTGATAAAACAACATGTACTGGATTACATAGTGACGAAATTAAGAAAAGATATAAGAGAAGAGTACAGGAGTGGGACTGATTTTGAACTTGACAGGAATGGCAATGGGAATCATACTACCAGGAGCAGGATGGGACAGAATCTTTTTTTTTTAACTCTGGCTCGGGAGTGGGATAGGACTGGATTACTCTCTGTGGGAGTGGGACTGGACAGGAGTGAAAATCCACTCCCCTGTCATCCTCTAGTCTGTGTCTGTGAGTCAGGTTACCTGGACTGTTGATGTACATGTGGATGGGCTTGTTGTTGCTCTCAGACTGCAGGAACAGCAGCTGGGCGATCACCAGGCTGGCGACAGAGTCATCGATCTGCGCAGATGAACAGATCAAGGTGTGGCAGCAGGCTTTGCAGAACCTGGTCTGGATAAGTACTGATGTGTTTGAATTCTCACAGGCCCCATGACACAGATGATCCTCTCCCTCAGGAGGCGAGAGTAGATGTCGTAAGCTCTTTCCCCCCTCCCCTGATAAACAGAAGACAGAGAATTTAAAATGTTTCCCTTAAGCAGAACTGCTTCCTTCAGACTGGGCCTGCAGCTCTAAGGCTTCAAGTCACTGATTGAGATTCTGGAAAGCTCATCTGATGCTCTTTTTCTTTTTCTGAGTGCAAATGAAACTCAATGGACATGCAGAAAAAACACAAAGATGAGTTTTTGAGCTGATCAGAAAAATGGGACCACATCAAATATGATAAAACAGAGACAGTGGTGATCCACCCAGCAGTTAAAATTTCTTTGATTTACTTTAAGTGTATAAAAGCAGAAGAAGGCAAGTGGCAGCAGAGGACAGCATCACAAAAAGAGAAGTCTCACCGTCTGCTCTACAACGATGGGTATGAGAGGATTCCTCCACACAGGACTGTGCTGGATGCATCTGCAGTGCTTCAGTGTCAGACCCCCAAAATTCAACACTCTCTGAAAAATACAGCAATGGTAGATACCAAAGAGATGGAGACCTGTGTCTGCTGAATGTGTGAAAGCAGACAGCCTGAAGAACTGAAAGCAGGTGGAGAGCAATGCTTCCTGCAGCAGCTCTCTCACGACCCCTGCGACCCGGGCTCGATGCCCAGACTTCCCTCTCCCCGGCCACTTCCTCCAGCTCCTCCGGGGTGGACCTCGAGACATTCCCAGGCCAGTCGAGAGATGTTGTGTCGTCAGCATGTCTTGGGGCCTCCGTCCAGTGCGACACCTAACAGAACACCTAACCAGGGAGGCGTCTAGAAGGCATCCAGACCAGATGCCTGAACCACCTCAATTTGCTCTTCTGGATGTGGGTCCTGCAGACTGCATGCTGTGGGCTACTGTGGAGGACCTTTGTAGAGCTCCATTCACACTTCATGATGACAAGATGAGCCGTTTGCACAGAAATGAGATTATTCTTTCTTATATTGTCAAACAATAAGCTGAGCTTTATAACCTGACATCCCTTGAATGTGTAAAGCTGATGATGGTTGAAAACAGCAGGGGCCAGCTGCATCAAAGCCAAGCACAGTTTCTCTTTATTACAGTGTGATACCTACATGCCCGTGTTAGACACCTGTAAGGATGTAAACATGACACAAAACAGTTTCATTCTAAACTTTTTACATCCACACAGACTGTGAGAAATCTACAGCCCCTTTAAAGTCAATGTAAACACATTCCATTTGATGTTTGCACTCTAACTCATTACAGTAATCAGACGTTGTAAACAGTGATGGCTGACAGTCACACTGTCGTCTGTGGTCACTTTGAGCTTCATATTTAGTTGCAAATCAGCCATGTTGCCCCCTATTTCATTATCTTGAAAACACGAGGTTTTGTTACCTCTCCTCCGTCTTCGCGTTTAGACGCGCGGAGCCTCTTAGAAAAATGAAAAAGACTCATTTTTAACTCAACTTTAAACAGTTACACAAGCTAGCTAGCAGGAGACAGCGGTGAGCGCGAGCTCCTTCCGCGCGCTCACCGCTGCTTTCAAGTGCATCTCTGTGCGCGTGAACCAAACAGCCCATATTCTCACCTGTAACAACATTTTTCTCCTTATAACACTTCGGTTTTCTGTCCCGATGCGTGACCCCTCTCAAACCGGAAGTAATTCCCACCTGAGCTGTGACGTGACCTTTTTTTTAAACATATCTTTATTGACAACGAAAGTTGACTCACCACTAGCCTTTAGAATGAACATTTTTCCCCAAGATCACTGACTATGAGATCCTGATCAATGTTACCAGATAGAGTCACGGTGTTCCAGCCCAAAAGTCATCTAAAAACCGCCAGGTCCCACATAAAACCACCAAAAAAAGTTAATCTGTGATAAATTCCATCTATTAGCAGTAATTAATGATGTTGTCATTTATTACACGGGCATGATGTAATCAATCATTCATTACTTTTTGATTGAAACTTTGAGATACTCTTGATGATATTACATCCACAATTTTTACAGCAAGTCAAACAAAATTACAGACTTCTAATAGACTTCATCATCAAACATGAGATCAAATGTGAGCTCCGGGGGAGTTCACATACAACCCCTTTCCCTTTTCCTCAAACATTAAGAACAATAAAAATAATAAAAGAAGGAGATGGAAAAGGGAAAAAAACACAACATTTTCAAATACAAGGGGCTCTGGAGTAACTTATTATCATAAACAAATGTGGAAATTGTTCTTGTCTTTTCCCTTTTTGTGAATTTAAATGAGCTGTAAAAGCCTAAAAGCAGATTTCCTTGTGAAACGTAAAGAGTGATTGGGTTTTTGAAAACAGAACCAGTGACCAGATCAAAATACTGCTTTGAGGTTGTTTATAGGGAGGAATGATCATTATAATACACTTAAAAGCTCAAAAAGTTTTTTTTTCCATGGTATGGCTCCTTTCAAAATACATCAAGTCAACCTTATCATTTAGGATTACTCCAAACACTATTAGATAAATTCCTCCCAAAAACATATACATTCATTAAGCAAAAGATCTATAGTTTCTTTAATAATAACATAAAAAGCATACCTGTAGTTTTCACCTTGTGTCTTTTTAGTACAGCTTTATGCCTGATCCGAACACTAAATTAACATTAGATAAACATTAAATACATTAATTATTAAATGGAAAGTGAGGATGGCTATTAAAATGTCTATCGTGTAAAAAAATAAAATAAGATCAAGCTGAGTAGACGAAAGGCATGCACGCATTCAACCCACCCTACATAGGATTGTGCAATCTGTCGTGAGGCTGCGCTGAACTTTAAAAGGAAATACACAAAATACTAATGAGTTTAGAAATAATTAAAATGATTAGAATTGTACACATAAATTGACTTTATTAAATAAATTAGTGGGGACATATTTATTTTATTATTAGTTGCAGATGATGGTGAGGACAATGACAAGTGAAGTGCTGTCTCTCATGCCTCCCCTGATTGCACCTCACCTCCTTGGATTGAGATGGATTTTAGCATCCCTTTCTCACACTGAGATGGCAAGGCAGCACCTGTTTTAGGGTTCTTTATTTTGTGGTTACTGTGAAAAACCACTCCCCAAACATATTAATTCCTTCTCTCAGGTGCAACCCTCCCTATATTCAGCCTGGACCGTATCAGACCAAACTCCCAATAACAGCTTACATCACAGAACCATTCAGCATCTCTGCCTGGTGCATTCACTGAGCTCGAAAACAGAACATTAGCAGCACTCCAACAGCTCCCAGCCAGACTCAGTCAGCAAGTTTATTTTGGTGAGGAAATAAAAACTGCCGAACAGACCCAAAACCTGCCCGATTCATGCCTACTCTCCCATAGCCATTTTTTTGCCCACAAATTTAGAACAGAAACAGAAAAACTGCCCAATTGATCCTAAGAAAGCTGGTCGTGCGAGACAAGCCAGAGGCGAGGTCCACAGCCACAAACACAAGAGCACAAACGATCCATCTGGAATCTTTAGAGATGCAACATGAGCCCAAGGTAGGATTCAGGCAAGGACAGGAGGATAGACGAGGAAACTGTAAATGCAAGGCTCCAACCCTCAAAAATAGGGGCTCTTATTGCAGATTTGCTTTTATGGTATTTATATGATGAACCTGTTAACATACAGTGGCTTGCAAAAGTATTCATACCTCTTGAACTTCTCCACATTTTCTCACATCATGACCACAAACAGGAATATATTTTATTATATTTTATGTGAAAGACCCACACAAAGTGGAACACACTTGTGAAGTGGAAAGAAAATGAAACAAGAGTTAATTTTTTTTAATAAATAAAAACTGAAAAGTACAGTGTGCAAAAGTATTCAGCCCCTTTTCTCTGAGTGCAACCAATTGCCTTCAGAAGTTGCTTGATGATTGGTGACTGATCAAATGTTGACTTTCAGCTGTAATTCCAGCAGCAAGTCTTTTGGGGTTTGTGTCTCTACCAGCTTTACACGTCTACAGACTGAAATCTTTGTTCATTCTTCCTTACAAAACAATTCCATCTGAGTCAGATTAGATGGAGAGCGTTTGTGAACAGCAGTTTTCAGATTTCTCCACAGATTCTGGATTGGATTTAGGTCTGGACTTTGACTGAATCATTCCAACACATGAATCTGTTTCATTTTTATCATTCCATTGTAGCTTTGGCTTCATGTTTAGGGTGGTTGTCCTGTTGGAAGGTGAATCTCTGCTCCAGTCTCAAGTCTTGTTCAGACTTCAACAGGTTTTCCTCCAATATTGCTCTGGATTTGGCTCCATCCATCTTCCCATCAACTCTAACCAGATTCCCTGTTCCTACTGAAGAGAAGCAGCCCCAGAGCATGATGCTGCCACCACCATGTTTGACAGTGGGTATGGTGTGTTCAGAGTGATGTGTTAGATTTCCACACACAGCACTTTGCATTTAGATCAAAAAGTTACATTTTGGTCTTATGTGACCAGATCTCCTTCTTCCACACGTTTGCTGGTCATTCTCATGGTTTATGTCAAACTGCAAACAGGACTTCTTGTGGTTTTCTTTTAACAATGGATTCCTCCACCTGAGCTGTAGATCTCTGCAGTTCATCCAGAGTCATCATGGTCCTTGTGGCTGCATCTCTGATCAGTGTCTCCTTGTTTGATCAGATGCCCGAGCCACATCAATTGGGTCCTCTCAATGTGGAGGAGCAGCGGCTCTACTCTGATATCTATCCGGGTGACAGTTTCTCACCCTATCTCTAAGTGAGTGCCCATCCAATGAGGAAGCTCATTTTGGCCGCATGTATTTGGGACCTCACTTTTTTTTTATCATGACCCAGAGTTCATGACCATAGGTGAGTGTTGGAAGAAAGATTGACTGGAAAATTGAGAGCTTTCTGGCTCAGGTCTCTATTTACCACAACAGACCAGTACAGCGATCGCATAACAGCGGACACACCTACAAAAGACATATAGGCTGGATGACAGAACTCCCACGAACACTCCAGCACTCCAAAGAGGGTGTAGAGAGGGTGTACTCATGGCGGACCTAATCTACTCCTGGTGCCTTGCCACCAAGGAGCTCATCGACTACCTCAATGATTTCAGCCCAGGTAATGGACAGCCCCAACCAAAAGTCCTCAGCCTCTGCTTCCGCAAGAGAAGGTATCTCAGCAGGTTAGAGGAGATCCTCGGAGTGTTCTTTCAATCACCTAACAACATCCCTATTTGAAGTCAACAGCTCACCACCTGCACTGAAAACAGTGCCTGAAGAAAACTGCTTTCCCTTCCTGAGGTGCCACACAGTTTGCCAGGACCTCTTTGAGATCAACAGATAGTCCTTCTCCACGGCCTCACCGAACTCCTCCTGGGACCAATATTTTGCCTTTACAACAGCACGGGCCACAGCTCACTTAGACTGCCAGTACCTGTCAGCCTCTTAAATCCCACAAGCCAGCTAGACTTGATAGGACTTGATAGGACTCCTTTTTCAGCTTGACAGCATCGCCTACTTCTGGTGTCCAATACAGGGTTCGAGGATTACCACCACGACGGTCACCATGGATTTTGCGACCACAGCTCCAAACAGCAGCAGAGACAAAAGAGGTGGAGAACATGGTCCACTATGACTCAATGTCTCCAGTCTCCCTCGATACCTGTCTGAAACTCTCCCGGATGTGGGATTTTAAAACTTCCCTGACAGAGGGCTCAGCCAGACGTTCCCAGCAGACCCTCACAGTACGTGAGGGTCAGCCAAGTCTTTATGGCCTCTTTTCTCTCCAACGAATCCAACTCACCATCAGGTAGTGATCAGTAGACAGCTCTGCCCCTCTCTTTAACCAAGTGTCCAAGACACACGGCCGAAAGTCGGCTGAAACGACTGCAAACACGATCACTGATCTCCTGCTGAGGGTGTCCTGATGCCATGTGTATTGATGGACACCCAAACCATGCTCAAACATGGTCTTTTTTATGGACAAGCTATGACAAGCACAGAACACCAAGAACAAAACGCAGCTTGGGTTCCCTTCAATTCAATTCAATTGAATTGAATTCAATTCAATTCAATTCAGTTCAATTCAATTCAATTCAATTCAATTTAATTTAATTTAATTTAATTTAATTTAATTTAATTTAATTTAATTTCTATAGCCCAATATCACAGCCATAGCTGTCTCATTGGACTGATATCAGAATATTGCAAGAAACAAAAAATCAAACATGTCAAAGTAAACAATAGCTGGTTGTTAAACAGACTAAGCTGAACAAACATCTCTGCCCTTACACCCTCCTTCTTGGTGAGGAAAAATTCATTAAAAAAATAAAACAATCTTTTTTTTTGGGGTGGGGGTGGGTGGTTGGGGGGAGATCCTTAACCCCGGACAGACAGGTGATGTGCTAGAACTATTAAAGGAAAATGAGCTTAATTAATTCTACAACTACATGGTTGAATAACAAGTATATGTTTAATAAACAAACACGACTAGAAAAACAGCTACAAGTTCAGATAACAGCTAAATATTAAATAAACAAAGACTTGGTAGAGTACTGTAGCAGATGGGCTTCATCCAGTAGGAGTTGTGGAAATAGCAGGGGTTGCTGGCAGAGCCAAAAGCGAGGTCACGGCCAAGACAGGAGCACAGACGGTCCACCTGGAATCAGAAATCTCTCCCGCTCCCCCGTAGGGGAGTGGGAAAGAGGGACAACATGTGAATCGCACTGCACCAAACAGAGGCATGATAAACCAAATTAAAAAAATCATTGGCAAATGACAAGTGATGCAATGAAGAATGCAGGTGGAGGGAGTGGGGGTGGGAGAAGGATACAGACCCTGGTTAGGGTAGGGGAGAGAGGAAGGGGGGATTGGGGTGGGAGAAGGATGCAGACCCGGGATAGGGTGTGTGTGATGCAGATGGGACTTGGGGGTCCTTTGGAGTTTGAGTGAGTGTAGTGGGATCCAGTGATCCCTTAAAATAAAGGTGTTATGTAATGTTGTGCAGTTGGGACTTGGTGGTCCCTTGAAATTAACATGAGTGCCATAAAGTCCCTTAAGGTGTATGTAGTGTGTAAGGGAGGGGAGGAGAGTCAGAGGAAGTCTTGAGGTGGAGGGAGATGGGAAGGGTTAGGGTAGAGGAGATAGGGGTGGGCGGGGGGGCGTAGAGTGAGTAGGAGCGAGTAGAGCCAGTAGGGAGGCCTTTCCTACCAATCATGCCCCTCCAGGTGCCACTGTCCTTGCCAACTTGGGCAAAGTCCCCCAAGATGACAATAGTCTCCCATTGGTGCACTTTCCAGTGCCCCTTCAAGAGCACAGACGAGGCAGGGTACTCTGAACTGGTGTTTGGCTTGTAGGCCAAAACCAGTCAGAGACCTGTCCCTCACATGAAGGTGATAAAAAAGGACCCTCTCGTCCACCGGTGTGAATTCCAACACTTCGCATCACAAGTAAGCTCACCCCGGCCCGTCGGCTCTCACCATGTCCAACTCTAGAACTGTAAATAGTCCAACCTCTCTCAAGACAATGAGTTTCAAAGCCCAATGCATGGAGCTGAACTCCATGAACTCCCACCTCCCAACTTTTCGAGTAGCTGACAGGCATCGCTGCGTGTAACTAACTAACATTGGCAACACCCTTTACAACCCCTTTTTTTGTTTTTTTACACACTTATTTTGGTGAATAAATTTAAATACAATTCTTCTCCAAAAGACTTTTCTAGGTTCTCTAAATTGAGACTCAGAACTGAGAAAGCCTCTTGGAGAAAAGATTAAATTTCTTCAATATTATAACCCAAAGACAGTCAACATGACTTCTTTTTGCTAAGACCTACCATCAACTTTTTTTTTCACAATAAACCATAAACTAATTAACCTAACTTACCATATAAAAAACAATTTCTTACATGCTAATTTTGGTGAATAAATTTAAATACAATTCTTCTCCAAAAGACTTTTCTAGGTTCTCTAAATTGAGACTCAGAACTGAGAAAGCCTCTTGGAGAAAAGATTAAATTTCTTCAATATTATAACCCAAAGACAGTCAACATGACTTCTTTTTGCTAAGACCTACCATCAACTTTTTTTTCACCATAAACTAATTAACCTAACTTACCATATAAAAAACAATTTCTTACATGCTTTACAAAGCATGAGAATTTATCGTTTTTTTATAACTAAAATCTAATATTTTTCCAAATCGATTTCTAACCTACTAGTTTTTTTGTTGTTTGAAAGTTTTTTTTTTAAGTCCTACATTAACATTCTATCTGTAAAACAGATTTTTTTTTCCTACTCAATTTCTTTCTCTTTTCCCTTCAGTGACTTTACTCATCTCCAGGCTCTTTTAGGGCCTGTCAGTTTCCGCTTCTCATTGAAGCACATCTTGACAGTGGCTGGAGCTGAATTTTTCACTGATGCAGCTCTGGCTTCCAAACCTGGTTGTCGTACTGCAGCACACTGACGTTTGCTCTGCAGAAGTTTCAGTTCCTCAATCTTGGATGCAGCTCTGCGTTCCAAACCTGGTTGTCGTACTGCAGCACACTGACGTTTGCTCTGCAGAAGTTTCAGTTCCTCAATCTTGGATGCAACTCTGCCTTGCCAACCTGGTTGCCCGACTGCAACACACTGACGTTTGCTCTGCAGAAGTTTCAGTTCCTCAATCTTGGATGCAGCTCTGGGTTTCAAACCTGGTTGTTCTGCAGCATGCCCAGGTGTGCTCTGAAGAAGTTGCTGTTGCTGGGTTTCTGCTGCTTCCTCCTGCCGTTGGATGCAGATGGCAGTCTCCTTACTTATTTTCTGGCATTGACCCTCTAGATCCCTTTTTTCATTTTTGAGGTGGGACAGTTTCAATCTTAGAGCGGATGCTGTTGAATTTTTGCTCTTGAGATGATTCATCTCTTTGTGAAGCTGTGCACGTTGCTTCTGCAAGAGCTTGATCTGACTGAGTTCTTCTTTATATTTTTCTTCCAGGTCATCAGCAGAAACACCCAAAGTTGACTTCAAAAGAGCTTCTTCTTTCTGGAATTTGAGCTTCTGAAGTGAAACCTGCTCTTGAAGCCATGCTTTTTGGTTCTCTGCAAACTGACGCTGTTTTGTCATTTTGATCCATTTGTCTTTTAAGGAGAGCATGTTAAAGAGTTTGTCTTTAAGAGATGCAAGTTCCTTGGTCATTTCTTCATTTTCTTTTTCCAACTCCAAGGTCCAGGCTTTCTCTTTTTGACTCGCCTGCTCCCCTGAGTCCCTGACTGCATCGATGAATCTTTTGCATTTCTCCAAAAGTGGCATGATGATCTTTTTAAGTGTGTTTAGATGACTTTCGGAGGGATCAGTCAAAGGCTCATCCGGTTTCAGCTCCTGCACTGGGTTCTCTATCATGGACTTGATGTCATCCATGATGAGGACGGGACACCCCCGGATCTCACCTGCCTTTTCCTCAAACTTATTCTGCAGAGAACTTGGTTCTTCTGGGTCAACTTCGCTTTTCTGCTGCAAAAGGTCCAGTTCCAGAGGTCTGGACTTCGGCACCTCTTGCAGCTTCAGGTCCATTTCTGGTTCCGGTTCTACGCGGACACAGTCCCTCCTGAACTCCTCGTCTCTGTCATTCAAACTGCCGTCTTCGAGCGGAAGTTCATCGCCATCAAAAGCAAACACGCTGAGGAATCTCCTCACAAACATCTTTTTCTTGAAATCTTTAACTTGTTCTGTCTTTCGAGTTGTAGTCTTGAAACCGTTTTCTGGGCTGTTCCATGCGCCCTTTTAAGGACTTTCTGTCCGGGATGGCGGGCCTGGCCTGCGCGTCACATCACCTCTTTACGTGTCATTATGGCATCAAGTTACGTAACACGTCAGTCACGCTCCACGTCACGTGACGCAGCCACAGCGAAGTGATGACATCAGATCACGACGTTCCGCCACAACACCCCCTCCTCAATCTCTACGTCATGAGGTGACGAAACTGACCTAGCCGCGCTTGACGGCACTATGACGAAACAGTAAAGTAAATCCATAAACATACATGTCAAGAGATGTTGGAGTGACCATCTTCGGTTATAGACAATCTTTGGGAGTCTCGCGAAAAGGCGCCAGCGTGAGGTTTTGGCTGTGGGTGAAATGAACAACGTCAAGAGGACGTTGGTGTGCTGTTGGATCTCTGCTGTTCAAGATAATTATTATAATACTTGTTCCACAAAGAGGCTCATCATTTGACAATACAGACATCTGATTCCTAATGGAACACACACAAACCCTTTAAAATAGTTTACTATATATGGAGAAGTGCGTTCCTAAATTTTAGCAAAACATTCAAAAACATCCAAAACACTCAAAGCATGCATGCAAAGAATAAAGCATTCAAAGTATTTCCTACATTTAAATGAAAATGATGACATTTGAATGGTGACAAGTTGAACAAATACATGTTTGGTCACTTGGAAAAGGGATTTTCTATAGCTTATCACTGACACTATACGGAACCTTTGGAGTAGAAATGCTGAAATCAGGATCTTTCTTTTAAAAGAAAACACAGAAAAGTTGATTCTGCAAACTATAGTCATTTAACATCAGTAAAAAATAAAAACGGATGTTTTCTTTCTACCTTACAGGACTGTCAAACAAAATGAATCAACTAATGCCTGTACAATCTGAACAGCTCTAAATGCACATGTGATTATTTTCACAATAAGATCAACACCACTTGAGTATTTGATAACACTGTTTATTTGATTTGAGAGATGGAGGAATCCAGAGCAGGTGTAACTGGTGCTGTCCAGAAGATGAAGGTTATCCAGGAGTCCAGGCCAGGCTGGGACACTAAGGAGATAACTGTTTTAAAACAAGAGTTAAGGCCAGAGTAAGTCTTATATATGGGTGCTCACTACCACTATGGGTTAGCTGACAAGTAAGGGCTGGCAAAAAACAGCCTTAAATGCAGTCAAGGTGAGTAGAGATGGGTTCCAAACGTGTCAGGAGTTCCTGTCTGTAATCCAGCACACCTGTGAAGACAAAACAGAGCGCAGCAGACAGAAGCTAGTGGGCAGCAAAAGGACAAATGACCAAAAGCGTGAGACAGAGGGTCATGCCGGCCATGGCCGAACACTGTCAGTTAAGAGGAGGTTCTGGAGGCAGAAGTTAGGGAAAGCGTCTGTGTCCAGAGTGGGCCTGAACTTTTTTTGTCTTTCTTGCACAGAAAATCCGGACTGAAAGTGTCAAAGATCATTTCAAGGCCAACGGTGCATCTTAAAAGCTGCTGGACAAAAGGGTGAGAAGCAGGAGATTCTTCGAAGACTTTGTTGCAGGCTGATGTCAAACATTCACTGGGCATTTCTGCCACCTACTGTAGGAACAGAGAGTGAGATCCAAATAACACAAACCAAAACTAAATCCTCCTTTCTGACCTTCTTGCATTTAGAAAACTCAACAACAGTAGCCCTGGATGTAAATCACACTCAGGTCTAGCAGCTGCTGTACAGTCCTCTCTGCTTTTACCGTATTTCACTTACCCTGGGCGCTCACTCAGAGATAGGAGGAGAAGCTCGGTCACCCGGGAGGAGCTCGGAGTCAAGCCGCTGCTCCTCCACATCGGGAGGAGCCAGTTGAGGGGGCTCGGGCATTTGGTTCGGATGCCCCCTGGACGCCTCCCTAGGGAGGTGTTCCGGGCATGTCCCACTGGGAGGACACCCCGATGAAGACCCAGGACATGCTGGAGAGACTATGTCTCTCGGTTGGCCTGGGAACGCCTCGGGGTCCCCCCAGAGGAGCTGGAGGAAGTGGCCGGGGAGCGGGAAGTCTGGGCATCTTTACTTAGACTGCTGCCCCCCCCAACCCGGTTCCGGATAAGCGGAAGAAAATTGATGGATGGATGGATGGATGTTTCATTACATTACAACAGGCTCGGCATGAGACAACAGATTTTTCTTCTTCATTGTTACTTGCTTTTTTTCTGCTTGTTTTTGCAAACACAAATCATAAAATAAACCAAAACAAAACCATGACCCAAAAATAAAGGTTTGAACTGAAACATAGGAATAAAGAATTGTTGCATCCCTAGTAAACAGTATAGGTATAGCAATTAACTGATGAATAGATGTATGTTCCTTTGATCCACACAGCAGACAAACACATCTGATGCAGTAAAACTGATCAACCATCAATCCAGTTCAATGTGTGGAAACACTTTGAATTTCCAAAGTCATGTGACCATACAGTGTTCTAGAATGTTCTAATAATGTTCCTTTGGATTCTTCTGATGTGGAAAAACAACAGTGGAATGAACTTGATCAAACTGAAATGTGAATGGATTTGACATGTTGTTTACTTGTTTGTTTGTACACATATTTATTTACACTTGATTATCTTGAAGAAACACAAGAATCTGGAAAACTTCACTGTTCAGTAGCAGGTTTTTATCTCTGAGTCTCACTGTTGAAGTTTTGGAGAAAAATGTTCTGGATCCATTTCAGCTCAGAGAATCGGATTGTTCAAAATGAACCAATATCATAGTGTCTTAGCCAGCTTTCAATCTTCCTGTTTGTTTGTTTTTTTCCCATGGATTTTGAGAGTGATATTTGACATGTTCAACTGCTATAAGTCCTTCCCACTACAATTATTGTTTCAAACTCCCTTTGACACCCTGTCGATGACAAAGACTAGGTCAAATAAAGGCACAAAAAAGACAAATTACAGGCACCAGTTATATGGACGTCCAGAAGAGACAACATGAAATAAACATATACGTCCTTAAATTATTAAATAAAAGTGTCATTATTATTTAAAATTGGCATTAAATATTGAGAGGTGCCACACAAAACATTAAAAACTTGGATAAATTCTTGTGTTTCACAAGATCAGCAGTCCTGCTATCACATTCTCTCTATGTCGCTTAAAAAAGATCACGAAGGTCACCGTCACTGAAGATGCCATGATAAAGCTTAAACCCGGCAAGAGAGACATGAGGAGTACAGATGATCTGAGTTGATCCCTCCCTCTAAGTTTGATGGGACAGTTTGACAGATAACGTAATGAAATGCTGCAAACCGGACCATGAAAGTGTTCATTAAATCATAGAATTATTCAATACAGCGACTTGCAAAAGTATTCACACCCCTTGAACTTCTCCACATTTTCTCACATTACAACCGCAAACATAAATATATTTGATTGGAATTTCATGTGAAAGACTAACACAAAGTGGAACACACTTGTGAAGTGGAAAGAAAAACGATTTTTGAATTCCATTTTTTAACAAATAAAAAACTTAAAAGTTCAGTGTGCCAAAAGTATTCAGCCCCTCTGAGTCAATACTTTGTAGAACCCCCTTCATGCTGTAATTCCAGCTGCAAGTCTTTTAGGGTTTGTGTCTCTACCAGCTTTACACGTCTACAGACTGAAATCTTTGTTCATTCTTCCTTATAAAACAATTCAAACTGAGTCAGATTAGATGGAGAGCGTTTGTGAACAGCAGTTTTCAGATCTCTCCACAGATTCTGGATTGGATTTAGGTCTGGACTTTGACTGGATCATTCCAACACATGAATCCGTTTCATTTTTATCATTCCATTGTAGCTTTGTCTTTATGTTTAGGGTGGTTGTCCTGTTGGAAGGTGAATCTCTGCTCCAGTCTCAAGTGTTGTTCAGACTTCAACAGGTTTTCCTCCAATATTGCTCTGGATTTGGCTCCATCCATATTCCCATCAACTCTAACCAGATTCCCTGTTCCTGCTGAAGCAAAGCAGCCCCAGAGCATGATGCTGCCACCACCATGCTTGACAGTGGGTATGGTGTGTTCAGAGTGATGTGTTAGATTTCCACACACAGCACTTTGCATTTAGATCAAAAAGTTCCATTTTGGTCTCTTGTGACCAGAGCTCCTTCTTCCACACGTTTGCTGGTCATTCTCAAGGTTTATGTCAAACTGCAAACAGGACTTCTTGTGGTTTTCTTTTAACAATGGTTTTCTTCTTACCACTCTTCCATAAAGTCCAGATGTGTTCAGTTCATGACTGATGGTTGTTCTATAGACAGATTCCTCCACCTGAGCTGTAGATCTCTGCAGTTCATCCAGAGTCACCATGGTCCTCCTGGCTGCATCTCTGATCAGTGTCTCCTTGTTTGATCAGATGCCCGAGCCACATCAATTGGGTCCTCTCAATGTGGAGGAGCAGCGGCTCTACTCTGATATCTATCCGGGTGACAGAGTTTCTCACCCTATCTCTAAGAAAGCATCCAGGCAATGTTTTTTCTTTTCTTTCTTGGAGAAAAGGTTAAATTCCTTCAATATTAAAACCCAAAGATGGCCAGTTTGACTTCCTCTTTCTAAGACCTACCATAAACTAACTAACTTGCTTTGGAGAAGTGGTCCGCCACAGTCATTGTTAACAGTCTATGTCGAGGAGGGGGATAAACCGGTAACAAAGTCAAAGGCTATGTGTGACCAAGGACGGGTAGGGATGGACAGGGGATCTAGCTGTCCGGCGGGTGGGTTGTGACTTACCTTGTTCTGAGAGCAGATGGTACAGCCAGAAACAAAGTCCTGAGTGTCACGAACCAGGCTGGTCCATCAGAATCTGCAACGCAAGAAAGAAACAGTCCTACGAACCCCCGGGTGTCAGGTGAGTCAGGAAGCAGGAGCCCACTGGGGGAACTGTGTCCAAAGAGCACGAAGAACAAAGAGGCGGTTAGGTGGACCCCCTCCTGGGTCAGGTTGTTAAGTCTGGGGTTAAGTTGCTTGGCAGAGCGAAGGTAGGACAGGTTTTTGTGATCAGTCCAAACAAGAAATGGCAGAGCGGACCCCTCCAGCCAGTGTCTCTATTCTTCTAACACTAACTTGATAGCCAACAACTCCTTGTCACCAACGTCCTAATTGCGCTCTGCCGGAGTAAGCCGGCGAGAAAAGAAGGCACAAGGGCGAAACTTCTTGTCCTCCTAACCCCGCTGGGATAACACAGCCCCCGCCCCCAGTGTCAGAGGCTTCAACCTCAACGATGAACTGGCTGGAAGGGTCAGGTTGAACCAGGACATGCGCAGAGGTGAAGAGCTGCATCAAGCGCTCGGATTGAAAGCAGAGTTAGCGATCTCAGACCAACCGAAGGGAGTGGTGGTCAGAGTCGTAAGGGGCGCGGCCACAGAGCTGATGTTACAGGCAAAAAGGCGGAGGAAATTGACAAACCCCAAGAAATGAAGGAGTTGTTTACAGCTAGTGGGTATAGGACAATTAACCACCGCGCTCACCTTACCAGGGTCTGGCTTCACCTCTCCGCCAGCCATAACAAAGCCCACGAGAGAGGAAGAGTGAAACTGACACTTTTCAGCTTTGACAAACAGCTTGTTCTCTAGGAAACATTGAGGAACCAAACGAACATGCTGTCTATGTTCGTCAGGGTCTCTGGAAAAAATAAGGATGTCGAAGAGACAAAACGATGAAGAGAGTCAGAGAGAATATAATTTATCGTACCCTGGAAGAGAGCAGGGGCGTTGGTGAGGCCAAACGGCATCACCAGATCCTCAAAATGTCCCAAAGGCGTGGTGAAGGCTGTCTTCCACTCGTCCTCAGCCTGGATGCGTACCAGATGATAGGCACTAAGTAGGTCCAGTTTGGTGAATATCTGGGCCTCCTGAAGAACTTTGAAGGCAGAGCCCAAAAGTGGCAATGCTTACCTGTTCTTAACAGTGATGTTGGTAAGACCACGGTGGTCAGTGCACAGTCTAAGCCACCCATCCTTTTTGACCACATAAAAGAACCCCGCACCAACAGGTGAAGAAGAGGGCCTGATAATGCCAAAGTCCAGGGAGTCAGAGATGTATTGTTCCATAGCCTCAAGAGAGGCTGTAAAGTCTGCCTTTAGGGAGGGCAGCACCTGGTTGTAGATCAATAGCACAATCATAGGGCCTGAGAGGTGGCAAAGAGAGGGGTCTGGACTTGAAAACAGCCGGTCGTGGTACTCTGGCGGAACCTTAGAGAGGTCAGGTGTGACACAACTCTTTTTATGTAACAAATATATATACACATTTTATTTTTTGTGGCCACAAAATACAGTTTGTTTTGTAGTTTCTGTTTCGGACAGCAGGGGGCGACAGATCATCTTCCTTTTTCTCCAAAAGGCAGCGTAATGAGCAGGTTTTACTTAAGATCTATTATATTTCCCAATTTTGAAATTGTAAACTAATTAGAATTTAGATGTTCATTTACACTACTTTTATCTAGACTCTACCACTGTAATGAGAACTGGAGTGAGTGAGTGTAAGGTCACCCAGAGATGGTTGACTTCCAGCTCCAACCAAACGTAGCCAATTAATTCACCATTTCTTCACAATACAGACGCCTCCATGTTGAAGCCAGACGATGTCTGAATGTTTTTAGATTGGTCTGAATCAAAGTTTCAATGGCAACAACTCTCACCAATCAGTAGTGAGAGTTGGAAGCCCCCCACCCCCCACCATTTCAAAGCAGGTCGGGAGAATCTGTTAATAAAACATTTCAAATGTTCAACATAACACCACCTACTTTTACTGAGGCATCTGATTGGCCAGTTTGTAACTTGAATAACTTGGACTAGAGAAATAATATCATTTAAAAAAGGAGGATTATCAAGAACATGCTAAAAAAATGTATAGAACGATTATTCTTACAAATAGAATGACTCAGTAACAGCTGTTTATTTGTCTATAGAAGACTATGGGATTTTGGCTTCTTGGAACCAGGATGTACTTCCTGTTTGGAATGCCACGAGGGAGGAGTCACTCAGTCCAGTTCTCATATACAGTCAATGGTGTCTATCCAGGAACTGTCTCGTGAGGTAGATGCACCCTGGAGGGTTAGTCAGTCCATCACTGGGCTTACTTATCCACCTTTGTGTGATGATGTACACACAAACAAAAAGACATTAAATAGAATGATTTGTGACTTATCGCTGCATACACAAATCCTATTTCCATGCCTTTACTTTGAAAAACATATTTGTGTTTAACGTCGGTGTTACAGACAAACCATCAGAAATGTTGTTCCGGTTCCTGGTACTTCAGACGTCTGAGCAGACGTCCACAGACACACTGAACACTGTCTTGACCTGCTCACAGGTGATTCTTCTGAAATCTGTCTGTCAGGGTCCGGATGACTTACATTTACTAGGACACGTTTCCTGAAGCACCCTTTCAAAATAATAAGAGCAGTTTGGTCATGATTTTACTTTACTAGATTTGTGACAAAGTACCTGAACTTTCATGTTCTACTGTGCTCAGTGAACACTTTAATGATTTTAAGCAGTCACTTTCATTTCATTTCATTTGATCCCCATGTTTGGAAATGCAATAATGTTCCATTTACTTGAACTTGCGTCCTACTGTTCTGAAGTAACGCTGATCCAACTTACAGTCTTTGGTCGCCAGACCCCTCCCTGAAAGAGCCAGGAAGCAGAGTCCGCCCCAGAACTACAACAAACATAAATCCAAGGAGTGGGGATCGGGTACACACACGCGCGCACGCACACGCACTCCGTTAAATCCTTCATTTAAAGTTTGGATTTTTGTCCTCTTTTTGGATCCAAACGTTTGCAGACCTCTTGTAAAGTGTGCGGCGTGTGCGGATGTCGGCCGGCTTTCTTCATGAGCAGTTAAAGGTCGTCCTTCAGGGGAGCTGCTCCTAACTGAACACCCGGCTTTTTTATTTTGAAATTTCGCACCGGAAGGGGCGCTCTCCGGCAGCTCAGACCGCGCGCGCCTCAGTACCAGTACCCGTTCGGCCTCTGCCGCTCTCACTTGGGCTCGGTCATGTCGAACAACAGCGCCGCCAACAGCGGCCTCGTCATCGCGCAGAAGACAGTGAAGCAGCTGCGTCTGGAGGCCAGCGTCCGGAGGATCAAGGTAAGACTTCGGAACCGGGAGCCGAACTTTGCCGCACGCCTTCCCGGAACCGCGTCTCCGCGAGCGCCTGCGCGGAAGGGAAGCCCTAAGTTTACTGCTAACTTTCAAATGAACGTTAACGTCTTTATAGCAACTTGTCTAATTCTTTCCCGAAAACTCGAACCGAAAGTTGAGTTTCTTCAAAATAAAAGCCGAAACAAAGGGAGCCGCTGGAAGCGCTCACGAGACTGCTTTTATTTACATGTCATGCCTCTGGGATTTGAAAGCCTTTTAGTGTTATTTCCGTGTGTTCCCAAACAGAGCCACGGCTGTTGCAGCAGCACACTGAGCGCTTTGTTGACTGAACTGTTGTGTGACTGGGCGGCTGCTTATTTTAGAACAGGAGTCAAACCAGTTCCAAGTATGCGTCACTTTAGGAACGGGTTTCCAGAGAACAGGAGTCACAAGTTTCAGCTGGGCCGCCGATTTCACAGATAAAGAAGACTTTGAAACAGCAGCAGAAGAAAAGCTGACGGGGTTCTTCCCTCTGAGACACAGCAAGGCTGCTCTTTTCCAGACAAGAAGAAAACCTCAAGAAAACTCTTTGCTGGGAACAAATATCTGACAGTTAAAGTTACAAAACCGGTCAAAAAAGAGGATGATGAGGTTGCAATATCCGGGGATTGTGGTAGCTGTGCAGAAGATGATAAATGTCTGAAAGACAGAGATGCTTGAGCAGTCTGCCTGACAGGGTTGCTGTCATCCAGGGAGCTGACTGCTGCTCTTCCAGCTGAAGTTTCAGGTAAAGCTTTGGGACGTTGGAAAGAAAACGAGTTCACGTTTTTCATAAAATCTGATTCAAACAACATTTAAAGAGTCTCTTTTCTCCAACCGCAGACTAAATCAGGGCCCTGCAACCTTCAACACTAGAAGAGCCATTTGGTCCAGTTTCTAACTGACCAAAACCCAGCCAGAGCAGCAAAGTCCCACGTTCTTATTGAAGAAAACATTATTCATGTATGTTTTTGTGGCCTCTGTGACATCCATTTATAACATTAACTTTTAAATACTTACAATAATTAAATTATTACAGTGTTGGATTTTACTACATATAAACCAATTTAAACTTCTTTTGACAGCAAGGCATACCAGTTCCTTTCAAAATAAAATACACACCATCAAATCCTCAAGATCCAACATCTTCCTGATGCAGCAGATTTATTTGAATTTAGAATGCAAGAAAACTGAGTCAAACATGAGATTTTCTATAACCATGACTCTGATGTGCCGTCTTCCTTTTTCTTCATTTACTATCAAATATAAAGAGTGCAACATTGGTGTGGAATCTAACTTTTTTAAAATGTATATAAGTAAATGCAATTACTTACCAGTGTCGCAGGGGCCACAGTCACACACTCACGCACACTCGCATCCACACCTAGGGACAATTTAGAGTAACCAATGAACCTATGAAGCATGTTTTTGGACGGAGGGAGGAAGCCGGAGTCCCCGGAGAAAACCCACACATGCACGGGGAGAACGTGCACACTCCACACAGAAAGGTCCCCCATTGGTGACACTGTTTCAAGTCCCCCAGCCAGGCCTTGAACTGGGAACCTTCTTGCTGTGAGGCAAGAGCGCTGACCACTGCACCACCGTGCAGCTCGTTGATATATTTATTTTGCAATTGGCAAAAGAAACACAAAGTGTGACTCAACTGTCATCGTAACTTGTTGTGCTTATGGGAAAGTGCAGCGGCGGGCGTGCTGGTCTAACGACAGCCATGATTAGCACAGCAAACGGAGCACAATGTTATGGAGCTTGTTTGGTTCTTCATGATGGATCTGGCTCGTCTGTCATAGCTGCACCATCCGTACACTCGGTCGTGGGAGGCTAGCAGCACGTGGAACCCTGCTCAGGCCCGTTCAGTCGAGCTAGAATCCAGCTTTACTCTGGTGCCCTCATTCTCGACTGTTCTGAACCAATGTTTGGACTGAGACAGGAAGGAAATAATAAATTCTTGGTTATTCTTGGCTCAGATGTTGCTCAGCCAGTGTTTCTGCACTCTCAGAACTTCTCTCCTTTCCTTCTGAGTTTATCAAAACTTTCTTATCCATTTCCAACATTTTTTTCCAAGAAAAAAGTTATCTTGTAATAATATATTTAAAAAATAAATAGTTAAGATTTTTAGGAAATCATTTCTTCTGTTTTCCCTCCAGCTTCTTGAGTTCAGGGTTTCCTTACAGAGATGGTTTGGGAAAAAGACCTTTGACGTCTCCTCTATGATGCAGCAGATTCTTTCTGAACACATTTGTTGTGTGAATGAGAGACGTTATTGAAGGCGCTCCTCTCATAAGCAAAGTCCTGGTATAGATGTTTCAAACTCAATTATTTCTACCAAAATACTCTGTGTTCTTCATGAGTGAGAATCTTGAGGGTGTCAAACTTCAGGCCTTGAGGCCCAGTGTCCTACGCATTTTCCCACTAACCTACCATTGTAGCTTTTCATTGTCAAAACACACCTGATCCAGGTAATGAGCAGTAAGTAGGGCCACGTTTCTGAAAAAACCAGCAGAATGTCGAGCCTTGAGGCCTGTAGTCTGACACCTCTGATCTAGATGAATGCTTTGGACTGCATTTACCTGAGCTGCACCTGTCTGAAAGGCTCTATTAGTCATGTTTGAATGGAGCAGTCCTGAGCTCAGACCTGTCAACACATTGACTCTGATTCTCTGATCAGTTCGCTTCAGGGCCGTGTTGCAGTGGCAGAGTGGTCGACCTCTGATCGGAGGACAGCTGATGCAGTTCCTGCCTTTCCAGCCCATGTGTAGAAGTGTCCTTGGGCAAGACACTGAACCCCAAATTGCTCTTGGTGGTTATCAGCTAGCCCCAGGGTTTGCACATTGGTGAGGTCACACACTGATGTTGGTGGAGAAGGTCTGGCTCTCAGTCTCTGCTCTCATTCATCCTAAAGGTGTTCTATGGGTTCAGGTCAGGACTCTGAACAGTCCAGTTCCTCCACACCAGACTCTGTCATCATGTCTTTATGGACCTTCCTTTGTGCTCTGGTGAACAGTCATGTTGGAAGAGGAAGGAGCCGCTCCAAACTGTTCCCACAAGGTTGGGAGCTTATGGAGGAGGAAAGAGAGCTTGCCAGTGCAGGGGGGGCGGAGCAGGGGTGCGCTCAGTCTTCACTCAGCAGTTGTAGTCATGAGTTTGAGTTCTATTAAAATGTTCTTGTGTTCAAATGTTTCCCCAGAAGCTTCTGCGGAGCTTCATAGAAGCCTGATGGGGGGGTGGAGGGGGTGTTGGGTCTTAAAGGAGTCCGGTCACTATTAGAGACCAGCGTCTATTACAACTAACACCTGTTAGACCGGCTTTTATTGGAGACCGGCGTCTATTATAGACCGGTCATTATTGGGAGATATACGGTAAACATGTTTTTAAACACTCCTGACATGACGGTAAATTAAGAAGTCTTCTGTGTTTTATCAATTCACAAAAATGCAAAAGTTAGATGACTGAGTAAAATGATTACATCTATTGTCAAGACTGTTTATTATTTGAATAAATGTAAAGCACTTGTTTTTATCTTCTGCACAGCAGTACCTATAGTTTCTGTTCAGAAGCAAAGTTCTAATGAGAGAATTGCATAAGAAGAAGTGCAAGTAAATTTACTGCTTTAGATCTTTTATGACACTGAATTTTATTTTGAAAGGAACTTGGATGTGCTGCTGTCAGATTAAAATAAATCAATATTGTTGTATAGCCTATAGAAAAAGATAACACTTATAGTTTAATCATTGAACAAAATAAAAGCTACATGTTATAAATAAATGGCTGAAAAAAAAAAAAAAAAGAAACTAGACTAAATGGTTCTTTTAGAGGTTGCAGAGCCCTGATGTAGCTGATTTAATAATAACATCATTCAAAGTACACATACACACTCTTTATACGTGCATGCTGCTATGCTGGCACTGGAATATAAACAGTGAGTCCATATCAGACTTTAACGTCTAATGCACAGATGTTAAATGAAACTATAGTTGATATTTTAAAAATAATTTAAATTCAATTATTGGTGGGAAATCTGAATTTGAATGATTCTGATCCAGATCTCAGCCCATCTATTCTCCATGTGATTATTTCCAGGATTAAATGAATAACCTTCAGGCTGGCTTTCTGAAAGTGAATAAACATAAAAAGAGCTCTTCTCTTTGAAATGAACTGATCGAAAAGATTTGGCTTCCTAAAAGAGCCATAAATCCCATTTCTAGTACCATTTTAGCGCTGATTCCTTTTTTGAGATATTCCCGGTAATCCTCATTTTTTTCATATTTTTTCTTTATCGCAAGTTATTCAAGTAAAAAAATCTGACCAATTAGATGTCTTTAGATGCTTTACTTTACTTTTTTTTTTATCTGTCACCATGATTGCCATCATGATTGCTGATCGGCTACATTTGAAGAATTCTCTCTTCTTCTTTGTGTGTTTGCAGGTTTCTCAGGCTGCTACAGAACTGAAGAACTTCTGTTTGCACAATGCTCACAAAGACCCGCTGCTGATGGGGGTACCCTCCAGCGATAATCCATTCAGACCTCCCAAGTCATGTGTCCTGCTCTGAGATGATGATGCTGCGTTGTCTTCCCACGTGCTCCTTTCCATCCTGGTTTCTACTTTTGGAACAGCTTCAGAGAGGAGCTAGCATGCTGTGTTTGTGGAGCATCGTGCATACCCGTGCCCATCCTGTGTACTAACTCTGCTGCTGCGTAGCCACCGCCACCGCCACCGCCACCCACTGCAGATCATGTGACAGAAACTCACACTGAAAGTCAATCACATAAAGTGTATTTTATTTCCTGAACGTCTTATCATCAGTGGGATTTAAATTATGACGATGTATAAGTGATTGAAGCTGAACATTTTCTTCTGGATCCACATCAGCTTTTCTGTTTTTCTTTTTTTTTTTCTTTTTAACAAAGTATGTTGAAAGCAAACACAAACAACAGAAGTATGTTTTGATGAATAATTTTAACTTTTTAAATGTTATCAAACTTAACTCAAAGCTTCATCTGATGCCAGAACTAAACCCCGACTCTCCTTAGAAGGATGCCATGGTTTGTGTTTGATGGAATGCATCATGAATGAGAGATGTCCTTTATATTACCATCACATGTTTTTGCTGGTCTTTGCAGCACACTGCCAAAATGCAACACAAATTAAAGCAATGTCACAGTATCCTCTGTTTCTGTTCATTTTTCTCACAACATGTTTAGTAAATATCCCAGGGGTCTTTTTCAGACCCTCTTTTCTTTTCACTTTACCTGCTGTCACTGGGGTCCATTTTCAGGAAATATAAAGTGTCGTTCTACTGGGATGCAAATGACATCCAGGTCTACCTGTTACCTGAGTGTCTTGAGAATCTGCAGAAGTGCCTAGAAGACGTCAACTCCTGGACTGAGCTGAACTTGCCATGTCTAAATGGAAACAAGACAGCAGTTATTGTCTTTGGGAAAACTGATCAGCTGACAACTTGCTGAAGTGCTGTTGAATCCTTCTAATGCTCGTTTTACTAGGGATCTGGGTCATTTTTGATATGCATTTTAAATTTGACAAACAGGTCAGCGCTGTAGCCCAGTCTAGTTGTTATCACTTGAGGCTAATCAGCAAAGTCGAGCCATATCTCTTATCATGCTCTTGTACAAGTGACTCATGCTTTTATTTTCTCCAGCCTGGACTACTGTAAGTCTGTACGGTGGTATAGACCGCTCCACTGTCTTAACTTATCCTGGATGTCCTCTATATGCTTGTTTTGGTTCGTTAGTTGGTTTTGACTGTGTGCAAAGTTCATTTTCACAAGGTACTAGATGTGTGGAAATTTGAATCTTTGAGGTCGTAGTGGGGGTGACATTTTCACTCAAAGATGCAGTAAGACAGGAGAAATATGAAAACAATCTGGTCCTTGAAGACTGCAGTCTAGGACTGCTGCAGGACATTACTAAGAATGTAAAAAAACATAATTGACTGTTAAAAACTTCTGGATCCATGTGTGTGTGTGTTGTTCTAGAACCGAATAAACAAGCAATGCAATTATAAAAAAACAAATCAAATAACCAAACCCAAAACAATATTTATGAGCCTGTATTCTAGCAGCAGGCTGTTGAAATACGTCACCTGTTTTATCTGCATTTTGGAAACATTCCACAAACCTCTTACAGTATTATTCAACTAAATTAACAGGAAAAGGCACCACGTTGAAAAACCATGAGCTGGGGTCACCCAAAGCATCAGAATGTGTCCCTGATCCTTCGTCCAAATATGACAAGTTGGGAGTGAGAATGTGTTGAATTATTATGCCTAGAGAACTAATATTAACTGTAGGAACTAATTGAATCTAACATTGAATAACTTTCCAACTAAAAGTAGCTTAACTTGTTAAGTAAACAGAAAATGCCCACACCAGTAAACAAACAGATTTTACTCTCTACACAAACAGAAACTTGGCTCACCGCTTTCATGGACTCACACTTGAGTTTATAGCACCGAACTGCTCTTGAAACATTGCTGTTTGCTGCTCTGTTTACAATTTATAATTTAACTACTCCAAAACACAACAGTGTTCTCTTGAGAACAACACCTCAGTCCAATCTTCAGAACAGACTGTATGGAAAAAATACATTAATCTACACTAAAAGGATTTACTGCAAACTGTTGCCCTTTGTGTTTTTATAGTAGTGTAACGACAGCAGAGCTGTAGTATTTTGCGTCTCAGTGCATGTGTTTGCATGTTTCCGTTGTTTCTAGCACACACTACAGGGCCGTAGTGGCCAGAACAGACGCAGAGTTTCTTCCCAAAAGCTGTCACTGTATTGAATGCCAATTTTACACCACAAATCGTCTGATTCCTGCACATTTTCTCTTTGAATCTTGTATTCTTTATCAATCTGCTGTTTTTCTATTTATGTATCTGTACTGACACTGCACTTTAACTTTTGCTGTACGGATCCATCAGCTCCTGGGAATATCTTGCTGATCCTTCCAATAGGCCATGAAGCCCTTGGAAGTTCCCTTGTGGAATAGGAATCAAGAATTATCTTCGGTGCTGGGAGAACGTGATGTATAAACTACGTCCAAAATCGATCAGATAGCACTTGATCACACTTCCAGTGTCGTTATCCAAGAAGCTGTGGGTCATGGTAGGGTACTGAGGGTAGGGAAGGGTCCAGCCGCCTC
The DNA here is from genome assembly GCA_014656515.1 of Oryzias celebensis. NCBI lineage: Eukaryota > Metazoa > Chordata > Actinopteri > Beloniformes > Adrianichthyidae > Oryzias > Oryzias celebensis. The sequence goes on from BNCR01000008.1 coordinate 19,772,727, forward strand.
ATTAGCAACAGGTTTAGGGAAAGGGGTCTGAGTCTTCTTTTCTATTCTATTCTATTCTATTCTATTCTATTCTATTCTATTCTATTCTATTCTATTCTATTCTATTCTATTCTATTCTATTCTAGAGTTTCTAGAGTTCCAAGTTGATGCAGTACCAGCTGAAAACTGATGGCGGAGCTGTTACCACAGTTAAAGATCTCGCAGAGAGAGGTGCGCGGGCGGACGTGCGCGCCATCCAGCCGTGTCTGCTTACAGCTCCAACATGGCGGCGTCTGTGTTCCCCGGCGTGCGGCTCCTCTCCATCGGAGACGCAAATGGAGACATACAGCGGCATTCGGAACAGCAGCCGCTGCGGCTCGAGGTGAAGAGCTCGCCGGACGCGGCCCTCATCAACCTCTCCAACGGTGAGTGTCTGGGAGCCGCAGCAGCTCGTCGCGGCTCGGCCTCGGTAAATCTGCGCAGTGCTAACGCTCGCGCGGCTAACCCATGGAGAGTTAGCCGCGCGAGCTACCCCACATACAGAGAGCGCTCAGCCCCCCGCGTGGACCCGTGCAGCCCCCCGCGTGGACCCGTGCATCCCTCCAATCCCGCGTGGTTCGTGTCGTGTTCGGCTCCGGCCGCGCTCAGCCAGGACTTTTCGCGCCCAGTGAGAGTTGCTAGTCATCATCCAGCGCGGAGTACAGTCACGCAAACACTCGCGTGAACGCGGCTCAGACAAAGCCGACGGCCTGTGTGGACCGGCACGCACTCCATACGTGCACGATTACGGTGGGATTAGTTTGGGATTTCCCCCTCAAACCCCCACAGTCCGGTCCGACACGGCTCCGCTCAGCCCCGGTGGGGACGGCGTCGTGGTTAGCTAGGTTTGGCCGCTGTGGCAGCGTCGGGGCGGGAGGAGGGCATTAGCGGAGCCGCGGCGGCTCTGCGTGAGTCCGCGGAACCGCCACGCGGATGCTGGTCTGCGGGACCAGACCTTCAGTACACGTGATTTGGGTTTATGTGTTCTGAGGATTTCCGATGAGTTTCCAGGAACCACCAACACCTCTTACGCGTTCATCTTTGTTCTCAATGGAACAAAAGCGGGTTCCCGCCGCCCGCTCCAGAGCCCCCCCGCTCCTGGAAGCAGAACTCCATCGTTTCTCTGAGCCAAGCTCCACTTCCATCACAACTAAAACTGTCTGGAAGTTTACTCTGTCCGGACTGGACCAGCCCCTCCAGGTTCCCGCGTGTATTTTGTAGATGTGATATATATTTCTTTTTTTAGAGAATAAAATGTAACAAAGTTTCATTTCATTTTGAGAAAAAACAAATCAACTCAGTTGTAATGAAATGTGTTTATCTTTAATGCTATTTATTTTACTTTGATATTTCGTGTTTTCAGAGTATAAGTCACATTTTTTTGTATATTTCTTTGTAATCCATCCGCTCTTAGAGGTTGTGTCTAACAGTATTAGCTACTGACAGAAGTTCCACTCAGTCTCACAACACAGAAGATGAAGAATTCATCAGATTTAAGGATTTAAAATGAGATAAAGATTGTAGTTGATATGTTGGTGTGTTCTTTATGCTCTTTTTGAATACTGTGACTTACAGTATTAAAAATATGGTACTTATATTTTAACCAATTCTTTTTTTAAGTGCTTGAAGTCAGAAATTGTATTTGTCCTAACAGACATTTTTAGAAAGCAGCTGTTTCAGTTAGAAAGATGACTTAGACCAAAAACTGGGTTCTCTGGATATTAATGAAATTCCTTTGTTTTTCAAGACAAACCTTGAAGTAGAACTCAGCTGTTTTCCTCCAATTTCCTCAATAAGATTTACAAACTAGAAACTACCAGAACAGACCATTGACTTTACATGAGAACTGGACTGAGTATCTCCTCCCCCCTGGTGTTCCAAACAGGAAGTACCTTCTGGCTCCAAAAAAACAAAATCCCAAGGAGTTCTATAGAGAAATAAACTGCTGTTACTCAGTCAGAATAACCATTCTTGCTTTTATGCTTTTTTTTTTTTTACATGTTCATGATATTTTATCTGCAGCTCAAGTTATTCAAGTTATAAACCAACCAATCAGATGCCTGAATAAAAGTAGGTGGTCTCACGTCAAAGGTTCGAAACATTCTGAGCTCGCTTTCAGAGGAAGGGGTTTGGTCTTCTAACATACTCACTCCTGATTGGTGAGAGTGGTTGCCATAGCAATGTTGGCTCAGATGGACTCGCACCAATCCTCACTGTCGATTTATGGTACTACGATGTTGACAGCTGTATTGTGGAAATTGGCAACTGAACTGTCTTTTTTTGGTTGGAGCTGGAAGTAAACGATTTTCTCTGGGTAACATCAGTCACTTACTCCAGTTCTCTTGTATACTCATAATTTCATATTAATAATTACGTGTAATTGTCATCGTTCTTGTGTAACTTAAGTGTGACAGTTTTACTGAGAAATATTTTGATTTCCTAACCCGACCTTGTCTGATGGAAACTAACTTCACTCCAAAGTTAACCTCAGATGAATTTGTTCTCAGTGATGGAGTGACTGTCTAAGACAACACTACAATCTGGTCTGTTTAGCGGTTTGTGTCGGAGGCCTCATTTCCTGAAATGTTTCTCTGTTGATCAGCAGTTCATCTGGATTTCTTACTGACATTTTGCTTCTTAACAAACCAAATAAAAGCTGCTTCTTCAGTTCTTAACCCTCCAGTCATCAGGACCGCACGGTTCATTGCATTTTTAATTTAAAACTGCAGTCATGACAGTAACCAAAGGGCACCTTACTGAAGATGCTGACTTATTGAGGAACTTTCTAATGTCTGTAAAGCAGATAATGCTGAAGCCTTCAGAGTAGGGTTGTCCTCGCAGCCCAGGATGAGTTGGTAATGTTATTTGGCACTGTCAGATGGAGTCCCGTCTTTAGATGTTTGACATGATCATCAGCCTACTTTGGTCCTTCTGATTGATCCTGTCAGGCTGTTTGCAGATCAGCTTTTTGTCCAGAAGTGCTTAAACTAAACTGTAAAAGTCACCGGTCTGTTAAGAGCCAACTCTGTGGATTTTTCCTCACAAACAGATGCAGCATTTGACACAAGTCTTTCCAAACACACTCGTTTGTAGCACATTAGACACGTTTATTTCATTAGAAAATATTGTTAAGCTCTGGTTGGTAGCAGCTTTTATGAATTCAATCCAGTAAAGTGAATGAGGTCATCCTTGGCTGGTTTGAATTTTGTCAGATCTTAGCGACACGCCCAACCGCTTAACTGCTTTTTTCAAATGCAACGTCTGGCTAGGATTAAGTCTTTTATTTCAAAAAAGAACCTGGAAATAGTCACCAATGCCTTTGTGCTGTCCAGACTAAATGATTGTAGTTCTTTGTGTGCTGGGTTACCCAAGGCCTCAATAGCCAGACTGCAGCTGGTCCAAAATGCAGCAGCCAGATTTATTTGCGGGGCAAAAAAGTTTGACCACATAACCCCAATCTTGGCCTCTTTGAACTGGCTGCCGGTGCAGTACCTGATTTTTATGAAAATTCTTATTTTTACTTTTAAGGCCCTGGCAGGTACTGCACCTTCTTACCTCTCCAGCCTGCTTGTAAAATATTCCCCCCCACAGTCCTTACGCTCTGCAGACAAGTGTGTGTTACTGGTTCCTAGAACTAAACGGAAATTTCGGGGGGACCGTGCTTTTGCTGAGCTGGCTCCTAAACTTTGGAATCAGTTGCCACCAGCAATTAGAGAGGTCAAGCATTTGGAGAGTTTTAAAAAACAGTTCTTCCTGCACTAGAGCATTTTAGCATCAACCTAGCCCTTTTATTGTCCTGGTTTTTTTTTGTTTTACATTGTTTTACAATGGTTTTATTCTTTTAATGTTTTTATTCTCTTTGTTTAATTATTTTAATTCTATGTTTCCCTGTGTACAGCACTTTGGGCGTCCTTGGCTGGTGGTGGAAGGTGCTCAATAAATAAATAAATGAAATGAAATGAAAGGAACAAGCAACCGTTTTATTGAGACAACTTTAAAAAGGCATACATATTACAAACTAAACAGAAAATTAAAGCAAAAGCTTTCACGTTTCAAAAGAGATCAATAAAACAGAACACTAAACTGCTTGATCAGTTCCATTGAAAAACAAAGCCTTAATTCTACAAATAAATTCTAATGTTTTCAAGTTTTACACAAACATCAAATTAACACTGTTGTCAACATCCTGTGAATAATCCAGGAACTAAAATCAAATTCTCTGAATTTCCTCTGGTAGTTTAGACTGTTGCTGCTGTGAAGGTCTGAACTTTGTTGTTTGTTTTTTTTGGAGAATTCTGGTTTATTTCAGTCTGAGATTGAACATGTTTGGTGGAACTGCTCCAGGTGATAAAAAGGTTGGTGGGATTTCCAGTTTTAGAAGAACATGACTTCTGCACAGATTGCAGTTCACTTTAGGCATTTCACTTTTTGGATTTTTTTTTTTCCATCTGTTTTTTTTTTTTTTTTGAAAATGAAACGGCATCAAAGTAATGTATAAATGATATGAACACGCCTTTACTGTCATCTAACTGTAAACTCAAACATGCTGAGAAACAAGGACAAATTTAGTAGAGATTTCCTAATTCTAATTTGATCACAGTTTATATTAAATAAGAACAAAAAACACCTGAAAATCTGTTATTGTCATGATATTTCATTACTGAAATGAAAGTTGCAGCTTTAAGGAGGATTGAGCACAACATCTGACAGGTCCCAGTTTTCAGTGTAACACAGACTCTGTTATGCTACACAGACGCTGCTAAAACAGTGGATTCAATTCTGTTATTATTTAGAAAATACAGTTTTCATGAATGTCCTATGAAATTATCTTGTTCTATTTATCCACCGCGTCTTAAACGCCGGTCCGTTAAAAATACTGTCCAAATTTAAACCGGTCCGTGATCACACAGGGCACACAGAACAGCTAGTTACAGCCAGTCTGTGAGGTTTCCTAACTTTGGAGACCAGTCATCCTCATCCTGATTTAATTTCCTGAGTTGAGCCCTGTTTCTTGGGTAAAGCTGTGAAGCGGGTTCTCTGCTGCTCATTGGTAAGCCACAACTGCAAGGTTAAAGTGGCTGCAGGTCTTCCCGCTTTTTAATGGACTCTTTGGTAAATGTTGTATTCCCCTACTTGAGCTTTTCCTTTTCTGTCCAGGAGAGGAGGCAAGTGTGTTCAAGTGTTCAATTTCCCGTGAAACGGAGTGCAGCCGCGTGGGGAAGCAGTCCTTCATCATCACTCTGGGCTGCAACAGCGTCCTCCTGCAGTTCTCCTCACCCGCAGGTGAGTGATCATCACATCAGACTCACACGTGTGAAGTCACATCCTCAGTGTTTGTCTTTTGAAAGGAAAGGACGGCAGAGGTACGACTGAGCAATTAACTGCATCAGTATTATAAACATGAAGCTGAATAAAGGGATGTGTTCATCAGCAGTCAGGGAGTTGAAAGAGGTTTGAGGCTAAAACATCTTCGGGTGTTGCTGACCTTCAGCTGCTAGTGTGCTTCACACACATTGCTGCAGTCAATCACTTATAAAGGCTAGAGATGCTACACTAGCCTGTTACCATTGTCCAAGATACGGGTATTTGTTGCTGGTCTCTTCCATCTTCGCTTGCGACTACTGAGGAAGTCCTGGTTGGTTTCTTTTTCTCCGCTTAGTAATATGCTTAAATTTAGTGGGTTGTCTGATCGGGGGTCAAACACTCATACAAATGCCATGGTCATCCTCTATAAAATTATAAACATAGGTGGTCCTGCCAGAAAACATGGAAGTAATGCAAAGTCTAAAGCAACGACTGACTTTGAATAAACTACAAGATCAGCCTAAATGCTCACTGTTCTGAATAATCTCACTCAGAACTTCTTTTTCAATAGGCTTTAAACCCGGACCTTTACTTGGCCAATCCACAACCTTTTTTTTGTATTTTTTGAGCCATTCAGAGGTGGACTTGCTGGTGCCCTTCAGATCATTGTCCTGCTGCGCTTGAGTTTGAGGACACAAACTGATGGCTGGACGTTCTCCTTCAAGATCTTCTGGTTGACGACAGAATTCATTCTTCCATCAATCACAACAAGTTGTCTAGATCCTGATGCAGCAAAGCAGCTCCAGATCAACAAACTGCCACCACCATATTTCACCCTTGGCATATTGTTCTTTTTTTTAAACGCTGTGTCATTTCTGCGCCAGATGTAACAGACCTTCCAAAAAGCTCCATTTTTGACTCATTGGTCCACAGAATGTTTTTCCAAAAGTCTTGAGAATCATCAAGATGTTGTTTTCAAAAGTGTGACGAGACGTTGTCTTTCTCATGATGGAGTCCTGAACACTGACCTTGACTGAGGCCAGCGAGGTCTCCAGTTCTTTTGTGACTTCCTGGATGAGTCGTCATCTCACTTGTTGTTTTAGTTGGTCAACCACTCCTGGGAAGGCTTGCCGTTGTTCCCAGTTTTCTCCATTTCTGGATAGAGAGCTGTAACATGGTTCACTGGACCCCAACACCTTGGAAATGTCTTTGTAACCTTTTCCAGACTAATGGATTCCAATCGCTGTTTCCTCTCATTTCTTCTGGAATTTCTTTGGGTCGTTGCATGATGTGTTGGTTCTTGAGATCTTGTAGTTTACTTCACTTTTTCTGACAGATTCTGTTTGAATCATTTTTTGATTGAACAAGTATGGTGATAATCAGCTTTGGGTTTAGCTTGTGAAATTGACCTCATCTGTCCCAGTTGTTTTAAGATTTAACAGGGGGGGGGTTACTTTTTCACACAGAACCAGATAGAATTATTTTTTTTTCCTCTTGGTAAATAAAAATCATCATTTTTGAAACAGCATTTTGCATTTCTTTGGGTTGTTTCTGAGTGATATTAAAATTGGTTTGGTGATTTGAGACCATTGTGTGTGATTCATATGCAAAAACTACAGAAATCAGCAAGGGGGAACTACTTTTTCATGGAACTGTAACTCATTAGCTGCAGTGAGCATCATGATGGACGTGGCTGCTTGTGGTTGGCTGAAAGCAGTAGCTGCAAGTAGAAACTTGGTGTGCATAGTGGCCAAAACCAAATGCTTTTGTTGTGTGTTGCAGACTTCCAGTCGTTTTATAACCTCCTGAAGAACTGCCGTGGTCATCCTGGAGAGCATTCGGTGTTCAGTGAAAGAACAGAGGAGTCTTCTGCTGTACAGTATTTTCAGGTGAGAGCAACACTACCCAGAAAAACACTTGTTGGTTCTTTAAATCACAACGTCCACATCCGTTTAGCTTTTTTCATAATAAGTTCCAATATTTTTTCAAAAACTCAGACATTCCAGAATGTTGGTAGTTTTAATTTCAGAAACATTTTTCCCCTTATCAGTTCATTTTTAGGAAATGCTAGAATTTAGGAAATCCAATGAAATTTTTACTGAAAAACAAAAATAAAGCCATCAAATCTTTAAGGTTTACTTGACTCGTGGTCAAATCTGTGAAGACTCATTCATCTAGGGTGGTTCCTAAGCAGAAAAAGTATCAGAAATTTCATCAGAAACATTGTTTTAAGTTAAACTTTGGATAAAACTAATAAAGTTAGTTAAGTCACTTTGGTTTGATTACTGAATCCTGTTATTTTGCAATTAAGTGGTGAAGTTGTGATTGAATCGTGGATTTTATTATAGACATCCAGCTCCAGATGCGGGTTCTGCTCTGTATCTGATGAGATTCTGCTTACCAGCTCACAGCAGCAGGTCTCGGCAGTCCATGCTGCCGGTTCCCCTCTGAATCTGCGGGAGAACATGCCAGCAGAACCAGGAAGCTTCCATCACTTCTTGAACAAACGGAATCGGAAGCTGCAATTCTTCAGAGTCAGAGGACCGCTTCTGTTGCAGCTTCACTTTCATGTCAAATGTGTCATGGGTCCTCCTGTCTTTTCACTTCATTTGGGGCAACCTAATGAGTTTATTTTAGGACCCAAAAACAGTTACACACTGGTCTCTGGTCAATATGGCCATCATAATGGACCATTTAAAAAAAAAGGTCTCAAAATTTAAATTTAAATCAATTTTCTTGACCCCAGATTGGGGATTATCAAAATAAAGTTTTGGAGCTACTTCTCACAGCTGACAGGAGGGACTTGACACCACAAGCACAGATTTTTAGTAGAGCGGGAATTCAAAGGAATTGATAATTCCTACAGCTCGATCTCACCTGTAGGTAACTTCAGGTGTAGGTGTGCTGTGTGTTGGGTTCTCAGGGTTTGCCTCCTTGTGATGGGCTGAAGCAGAATGATGGCTTTTAGCAGTTTCCTCTCTGCAGGTTTAATGGCACAGCAGCCGGCTCCACCTGGGGACGTTGGCTCCATCGTCACTGCCGCATCACACAACGGTGTCTGAGTGCTCTGAGCAGAAGTCTTTTTCTGCATGTGGGGAAAAGTCAAGCTCTTTGCAGGAACAGTACTTTCATGCGTTGAACTGTGGCAGAAACGATCTGTTTCATCTTGATGATTTGGATGAGGCTTAAGGAAAAGCATCTCTGTGGTTGACAGCATTCATGAGAGAGAAGTGGATGAGCAGAAAAGCTCCGCCGTGAAGTGTTTCCTGGTCAGACAGCTGGAAGATGGAGAAAAGCATTTCTTTCATTTTTGACCTTTGTTTTGTTGGTAGTTCTACGGATACCTCTCCCAGCAGCAGAATATGATGCAGGACTATGTTCGGACAGGAACCTACCAACGAGCCATCCTGCAAAACCACACGGACTTTAAGGACAAGGTAATCAATGTGATATGCAATGACGGCGAACTGCTGAAGGCATTGAAATGTGACCCACAGTGCACGGGGGTTCTGCTGACCACATGCTGTTCAGATTCTTTTTCTCTCAGAAATATCTGTAGCACTAAAGCTGCTGCTAGTTTTCAGGCAGTTCTGTAGCTAATGGCGATGAATGCTGCCCCCTGCAGGTGGTGCTGGACGTTGGCTGTGGCTCGGGGATCCTCTCTTTCTTCGCGGCCCAGGCTGGAGCCAGGAAGGTGTACGCCGTAGAAGCCAGCACCATGGCTCAGCATGCCGAGGTGCGTAGTTTCATCTGAAGCGCCTGTTCAACAACATTCATGCAACATTCACTCGTTGCCTGATGTAAAGCATCTCCAGGCCTCTAATGCCGCTGACCTCTGCCTGACAGGTGCTGGTGAACAGTAACCGTTTGGGAGAACGCGTGGTGGTCATCCCAGGGAAGGTGGAGGAGGTGACACTACCTGAGCAGGTGGACATTATCATCTCAGAGCCCATGGGCTACATGCTGTTTAACGAGCGCATGCTGGAGAGCTATCTGCACGCCAAGAAGTTCCTCAAACCCAGCGGTGAGCGGTGAAGAGGAGGGTGTGGTGAGGAAGAGGGTGTCAGGTGTTGAAGCTGCACTCATGCAGTCAGCGGGGTTTTGGTCAGACTGGCCCGTTTGTGAGATTGGTTTTGGTTCTGATGACAGAACACTGAGCAGCCCCACTGAGTTTGCTCCGTGGGCTGCAGTAACTTTTTCTCGATCGTTCCAAGCTGGATCCTCCAGGTCCGTGTGGCCTGGTAGCAGTCAGAAGTGATTTAGTTGGGGGGTCTGCCAGCTGAGGCTCCAGAGCCACATGTGGCTCTCTGACCCTCCTTTGTGGCTCCCTGCTTTAAAAGAACATTTGTCATTTTTAACGGTAACGTTTTTGTGGGTTTTTTTCAAACAAACATTGGTGGTCAAGAGAAAAAAAGTTTAAAGTTAGTGAAAGGTTTTCTTTTTGTATTTAAACCCACAAAAGAAAAAGCGCCGTAATCACTCCATTCTCTTTTCCGAGAAAAAGACAAATATTGTTGGACTATACGACACATCAAGGGAAACAACACAGTCATATCATTTAAACTTTTTTAAACAGGTGAAGCACAAAACGCATCACCCTGCTAGGATCTGGACTACAGTAGCTGTATTGTTCCTGTTGTAAGCTGTTTTGTAGTTTACCAAAGTCAAACATTTTGACAGATTTTTGACCGCCGTTTGCCACAGAAAAATAAGGCAAAGTGACTATGATGAAACCAAAGTCAAGAATTTATGTGTATTTTCTGGTTTAAAAAATATGGTTTACTCAATTGGTTCCATAATTTCAATTTTTGTTTTTTTTTACTCAACCAATTCATAGGTTAATTGGTCAATCTAAATTGTCCCGAGGTGTGGGTGTGTGATTGACCTCTGCGACAGACTGGTGACCTGTCCAGGGTATTCCCTGCCTTCGCCCATGAGGCTCCAGCAGCCCTGTGACCCTGAAAAGATGAATGAATGAATCATTAACTTAACGAATTTCTGACTGAGATGCTCCAACAATAAAATAAGCATTGTATAGTTTTTTTTTTTTTCTTCAAAACCACGGCTGACCCCACACTACCTACTATTATTTTGCTGCGTTGAGGTCATTTTTGTGCTCCTGGAAGTCATGTGAACCTCTGTCAGAAGTTATAAACTATTTCATTTTTGGATTTGGATTCTTCTGATGTGGAAAAACAACAGTGGAATGAACTTGATCAAACTCAAACGGGAATGGATTTGACATTCATTCTTGTTTACTTGTTTGTTTGTACACCGATTTATTTACACTTGATTATCTTGAAGAAACACAAGAATCTGGAAAACTTCACTGTTCAGTAGCAGGTTTTTATCTCTGAGTCTCAGTGTTGAAGTTCTGGAGAAAAATGTTCTGGATCCATTTCAGCTCAGAGAATCGGATCATTTAAAACAAACCAAAATCCATGAGGAATCTGATCAGCAACCACTAATAATGACATGAACTATATTGTTAAAATGAATTGTTACATCTCTTAATATTTCAAAACAAATTCCCAGTAGGATTGTTTATTAATGCAAAAGAAACGACAGTTTGTTTTTATTTATCATAGCAATAACAAGAACATCAATACTAATCAGCGTCTTATTTCTCTGAACGGTGACGTTTGTAAGACTTCTGCAGTTCCTAATAGGTTGTTATCCAGAAGAAATGGACCTTTTTGAGGCTTTTTAGTGATGAAGGTTGCAGACCCTCGCTTTAGTCACACAGAAATGTTTGTTTCTGCTATTACTGGAATAAGATTTTCCTCTCCAAGCTTACATGATGCTCTGTCTCAGTAAGCTTGATGGAGTGTCTGCGATCTTCTGCAGCTTAACTGTTTTCTGTGTCTTTCAGGTAAAATGTTCCCCACAATCGGAGACGTCCACCTGGCTCCTTTCACAGATGAGCAGCTCTACATGGAGCAGTTCACTAAAGCCAACTTCTGGTAAGGACAGAGGGTGGTGGGGCGGTGAGGGCTTGCCGTCATGAAACATGCCCAAAACTAATGTTTACTACATCACAACTTTACTGTGTTCCTTTAGTCTTTCAGAAAGGATCACACTGAAATGAGGGACTTTAGGATAATCTTAGCAGCTGTTTGTAACCTCAGTGGGTCACCATGTGGTTCCTGTCTGCAGAAATACAGGACTTCTTTGGTTTGATGCATTGACATTTATTCATTGACTGGACAAGACAAGGAGTTGACGTCACCTAAAGGAAACGCCTTACATCAGGCCAGAGCCTTCTCCGTCACTTCCTGATAGTCTACCGCCATATGTCTTCAGTGATTGGTCCGAGTCGGTCTGAGTCACGTTTTTACAGGAACTGCTGTAACCAATCATGAGTGAGCTTGTTCCAGCTTGTTCGAAATCCACATTCCTCCCACAGAAAGGGGGCTTGGAGACGCAGTCAATCAAATGTTGGAGGTGGGGCCAGCGGATGCTTTTACTGAGGCCTCTGATTGGTCCGTTTATAACTCGAACTTGTGATAAAGACAAAAATATCTTTCAACAAATTAGGATTAGAGAGAAGATGTTAAGAAGTTTTCATGGCAAGAATGATTATTCTGACAAGTGAAATGACTGAGTCATAACTGTCTATTTCTCAATAGAAGTTTATGGGATTTTGGAGTCCTTGAAACCAGCGAGTTCTTCCTGTGTGGAACAGGAGAGGGGAGGGCTTGAGATGTCCAGTGTTTTCAGGGGTCTATAGTTCAACAGTTGGGTGCACGGTGAATGAAACGAGCTGATCAGTCATGTTTTAAGAGACAGGGTCGATGCTGATGAGGACGCTCTTATCTAAGCTGAAAATTAGGGTTGCAATTCATCACGGATGATTCATGATCCGTCTGGATAGCTCGCCATGGTTTGACAGTGGGCACATGTGTACTTCGGATCACACACCCACACGCGCAGACACACACACCCCCCTGACGTGCATCATTTAAAGGCTCTATGTAATGTTTTTCTTAGGCCTTTTATAGTAAACAATATCCATGAACATGATCATATATTGATGATCACTAAAGAACAAATCATTTATGAAATAGGAGTTTTTTTTGTGGACTCTTTTCACACTTGGAAATAAAACGACTCGATCTCTGAAGCTCCTTGTGTGTGATTCCCAAATCAACCCAGAGCCGGCCTCAGCAGCGTGTCTGCGCGAGTCCGCTCACGAAAAATAACACTGAACTTTTTTAAAGATAGATCTGCATGTTGTGGAGCCTTATACTCTCGACCCACAGTCTGAACCAGAATTTCTAAACTCAAGACGCAGCCTGTGTGGAAATGTAGCATTAGCTCGTGCATTATATGCTAATACTGTGTCATTTCATATGGCTGTCTGGCATCTTCATCAGGTTTGATTGTAGAAATGGCGCCAGCTCTGATGTTACTTATTTAGAAGAGCAGAATAAAGGCGGCGGTGCTCGTCTCCATGTCTGGGTTTGAGATTGTTCAGAGAATCTCCCAGTTAGGAGCAGCAGCTGTTCCACGCTGTGGCAGGAGAGGCCGCTACTCCCTTTGTAACAGGGAGGTGCAGTCAGGGAGGGCAGTACGGCAAGCAAAAAGCATCATAAATCAGAAGGAAAAGCGGGCAGTGCCTCACCTGCTTCCTCTGACCGCACACCACAGGACACGTGTTCTTTGAATAATAATATTTAATGCTCAAAACGGTTGGTTTCAATCAAACAAATAGTACCAGCAAATCATTTAAGTTGAACTGTAACTGTTTTATTGCAGATAAATAAAGGGGTGTGTGTGTGTGAAACTATAGAAATGTAGCCTTTATGGAGTTCTCCAGACAGATTTGGTGTTTCAAACTATTTTCAACCATTCTTTTCTCTCCGTTTTTTTCTTTTTCTTTTTTACTAATCTGAAAATGATCCAACAGTGACACGACTGAACCACGAGTCTTGTGATCCATTGCATCCAACAGAGGAAATGAGTTTCTGTAGCACATTCAAAGATGTTTTAAATAATGTTTTGCAGTGTCTGCTGATACATCAAGTCAAAATGATTTGAAGATGTGACTTTTGATTTCATCATGATCACATCATTTAAGTATGATCACAGTGTTGAACCCTGCACTTTGGTTTTTTAATGTAGAAACTTTAGAACGTTAGCTTTTCTCATGTAAATATTCAAAGGTTTTCTGGATGTACAATTGGAATTGGAATCTTTAAGTTTACGTTCCCCCAGTTGAGCTTCAGACACATTTACATTTATGGAAAATGTAAATGTTTGGTTCGTTTATTACTCTTTAAATATCACAGTAATTGCAGCAAATGGAGAGGCAGCAAACCCTCCTTTCCATTGTATGGATCAGGGGTGCTCACACGTTTTTGGCATGCCAGCTACTTTTAAGATGACAAACTCTAAACGATAGAAAATTGTTTTAAAATTCTAATTTTTAAGTGCTTTAATATACAGACTTATTATGAAAGACAAACAGACTGGTAAATGGCGTATGGCGTTTTTCTACTGTCAAAGTTCTTCAGTCATGGTTTCTCTCAAGCATTCACGCACTGATGGTGGCTCTGCTGACGAACACGGGCGCCAACCTTCCATCAGAGGCAGAGTGGGGTTCAGTGTCACAGATAATTAAAAAAACCCATATCTTTTTGTAATCCGTGGATGAACCACTCTTTCGTGATAACCTGAGCTAGCTCTGCATTCAGCGCTTCTAGTTGGGTGTTTCTATTGGACAAGAAATACTCGACTAATCAGTTGTTCTTGTAGTGACAGACGTTAGTCCTTGTTACTACGTGAGTTCAGATCCCGCCTCCAGCTTTATTTTGTTGAATCTTTTATACTTTCTCTATATTACTCACACATATTCTCTCACTCAGTGCTTTAAGTGGACCAGTACTCACCGGTACCGGGACTTCTGAAGATGGCTCTTTGGAGTGCCGTCACTTCTCCACACCAGAAGTACTGCCAGTACTCTGTATCAGCACTAGAGACGCGATGTTCTTTTATTCTCCCTCCCCTGAGTTTTGTACATTCACATGAAAGCTCAAAGTATCTCATCTGTCTAGCTTCAGGTGCAAATGTCACATGAGATGTGAACATTCATGGGAGAACTAACATTCCTGACATGACACTAAATTAAGAAGCCTTGTGTGTTTTATCAAAATCCTCCAAAATGTACATGTCAGAATACGGAGTAAAATGATTAAATCTACTATCAGAACTGTTTATTTTTATATTAAGTTTAAAGCTCATGTTCTTTACCTCCTGCTACACAGCAGTACCTGCAGTTTCTGTTCAGAAGGAAAGTTATTCAATGACAGAATTGCATAACAAACATTCAAGTAAATTTACTGCTTTAAGAGGATCTTTTTGACACGGAATTTTACTTTGAAAGGAATCAGTAGGAGCTGCTGTCAGATTAAAGTAAATCACAATTATTATATAGTCTATGAAAAAACGATAACATTTTTATAGTTTAATGACTGTAAATATTTAAAAGTTAAATGTAATGTTAAATGTTACATTTGTGTTATACTGTTGTTAGTTCATGTTTGCTCATTATTAACTCAAATGGAAATCAATGTTGTAATTGTACTCCCATTTAAAATGTTATGTCATTGTATGATTACATTTATTTATAGACTTGACCTGAGCTCCTCTTCATTTCATATTATGACGTATAGAAAGAAATGCTTTTTTATTGATCAAATTAACATTCATTATTGTTTTATTTCCTTTATTTTTTTTTGTTCATCAGTAAATGATGAGTGTTTTGTACAGCCCGATAAGTTTATGGTAATATTTCTATGTGAGAGATTGGATGTTAGTGTGCTGGGATGTGTTTCATTTTTAAAAAGCCACACCCATTTGGACTGAATTTCTCTTCCCAAAAGGAGCTCTCTTTCATATGGCATCGTCCTTAGTTTTTGTCATGAACTAAAACTGCTTGTTTCTTGACCAAAACGTGGTAAAAATCTGTCCTTTCATGTGGGTGTCTTGCGCTCTGTTGTTCACCTGCCTCTCAGGTATCAGCCCTCCTTCCACGGTGTTGACCTGTCTGCCCTGCGAGGAGCAGCCGTGGATGAGTATTTCCGGCAGCCAATCGTGGTACGCGTCTATCTCAAAGCTTGCGTAGACCGGAACGGCCTAGGGGACTCTGCAGCTCACAGGGAATCTGTCTGCTTCTTCTCTGCAGGACACCTTTGACATCCGCATCCTCATGGCCAAGTCCGTCAAATACACAGTTAACTTCTTAGAGGCCAAAGAGGAGGATCTGTACAGGTGAGTGTGTGTTTGGGTTTTTTTCCCGTTTGTTTGCTTCCCGTTCATGCTCGTCTTCCTGGTTTCAGAATAGAGATTCCCTTCAAGTTCCACATGATGCACTCGGGCTTGGTGCACGGTCTGGCCTTCTGGTTCGATGTGGCGTTCATGGGATCTGTGTAAGTGACCTGCCGTTCTACACCTGTGCAGGTGTTTGCTGGCGCTCACTCAGACATGTCTCGCTCTCCCCCTGCAGGATGACGGTGTGGCTGTCCACAGCCCCCACAGAGCCGCTCACTCACTGGTACCAGGTGCGCTGTCTCCTGCAGTCCCCCTCTTCACCAAAGCCGGGGACACGCTTTCTGGCACCGCCCTGCTGGTGGCCAACAAACGGTAAATGTTTAGCTGTGCACTTGCTAATCACTTCTGGTAGCTGTAGATTAAAAATACAATTGTTGGAAAACTCTACTTTGTCTTCTGAAGACGTTTTTTGGCTCATTTTTCTTTTTAAAACTGAAAGTATGACAAGATGACTGGAGGGATCTGTTATATTAATACAACACTGTCCAATACTCTTTTTTTTTTTTTTTCACAGACAAAGCTATGATATCAGTATTGTTGCCCAGGTGGACCAGACCGGATCGAAGTCCAGTAACCTCCTGGACTTGAAGAACCCCTTTTTCAGGTGAGTTCAAGCTTAGAGGAAGACGCTGGTGTGTCCGCTGCAGCCCCGGCACATGTCAGCAAGCAGGTTTCCTCCCTTCTGCTTCCAACAGTTGTGCTTGTTTGCAGGTACACAGGCACCACCCCAACCCTCCTCCTGGCTCACACTACACCTCCCCTTCTGAGAACATGTGGAACACAGGGCAGCCTACAGCATGGGTCAGGGGATGGCGGTATCAGGTGAACACTCAGAAAAGTCCTGAATCTCTGGAGCCAAAGCCCAAGTTTTCTCCAAAGAGAAATCTGTAAAGATGGGAGGGGACCCTGCTTCCTGTCCTGGAGGGGTCGACATCATTCACTCCTCAGAGTTTATTCTTTTTGGATCCCGGAGATAAGATAGTTAAGCCCTTTCTTAGCGTCATTCCTGAACATGGAGCAGGAAGTCGGGCTCTGCAGATGCTGAGGGTCCTGAGTAATACGCTCACAGATGTGTGGAGGGGGGGTGTCACTAGCTTAGAACAGTAACAGGGAAGCTGCAAAAAGCTGAACCTGAACCTTTGGTGATCCCTTTCTGAACGCCATCTGTGAGAGTCATGTCAACCTTTCAGGAGTTCTCTGGGTTTATCTCAGCTCACGCTGGGAAGGTTTCATTTTCACTTCTGTCAGGTTAACATCTGCAGGAGTGCTGCTGGTGGTTTTTAGGGAGCTGCATTTCATTGATGGTATCATGAACTCAACAATGTACTGAAGGAGAAGATGCTGGTGATCCTCGTGCACGTTTCCATCACGACAATGATCCAAAACACACATGGAAGCTACTGTTGCATTTCTGCAGAAGAACAGGGTGAAGGGGATTGAATGTTCAAGTCTGTCTCCTGATCTGAATCCAATCCAACACCTGTAGGGAATTCTGAAGCAACAAGTTGATCATCTCTCTCCATCCAGCATCCAGACCCTAAAAGAGGTTATTCTGGAAGAATGGAAGAAGATCGATGCTGTAACATGTCTCCAGCTTGTTCATTCCATGTCTGGAAGACTCAGTGCTGTCCTTCAAAATCACAGCGCTCAGACAAAATACTAGATGTAGTTTTTGATGCAGGATGGATTCATTTATGCTTCAACCTATTTGAGTAAAACTGAAGATTTTGTGATTTAAGTTACATTTTTTACCTTCATTTCATGAGTTGTTCAATGAAAAGTTTAGAAATTGTTCATCTCGATACTGATTAAAATATTACTTTTTAAAAAGGGTGCTGAGCACTGCTGGCTCCAAGAAGCCAAAATCCCATAGACTTCAATTGAGAAATAAACAGCCATTTCTCCCTCATTCTATTTGTCAGAATAACCGTTCTTACTCTGATACATTTTTTAACATCTTGATGATCCTCGTTTTTTTTCATATTATTTTAAAGGACATGTCGTTCATGTTGTTAACTGACCAATCAGATGCCTCTACAGTAGGTGGTGCCTGCTGGCCCCCACATCAAATGTTCAAAGCATTTGATTGACAGATTCTACAGAATTCTTTTAAGTGGTAGGGGTGTGGCCTTTCAACAAGCTCACTCCTGATTGGTACGAGAGGTTACCATTGAAACTTTGACTCAGACCAAGTTGGACCAATCACTGCTTGCTGACGATGTCTGGTTCTGACATAACAGCATCTGTATTGACATTGACAGCTTCTTCCATCTTCTAATAATTGTAGAATAATTTTATCATCAAGTTGACCCAGTAGCCTTTTCTAGGCTTGTGGAGATCTACAATTTTTTCTCTGGTGTCTTTGGGCAGCCCTTTAGTCTTGGCCATGTTAGTAATTAGTTTTATTAATGGGGGGGGTGTCAGGGTCAGGTGTCTTTATGAAGCTAACTGCCTCAAACAGGTGCTGCTAATTTAGGAGAATAAGTGGAGTGGAGGTGGACTGTAAAGGCGGACTAACAGGTCTTTGAGGGTCAGAATTCTAGCTCACACATTCTCATTACCAAGTCGTCACATGGACCCTGTCACATGGGTAGGAGCCGCCCACGTCAAAACTTGATGCTTCGGGTGTACCCAACTCGTCGTTTTTTGACGTGCTGGCTCTTCCAATTGAATCAAGGCTCCTTAACCTCCAGGCCACAAAGCGGTACCGGCCGCGAATCAGTACCAGTTCCAGACGTGGACTAGGCTAGGGCACCAGCACTGGACGTGTCCCAAGGTTTGGTCCAGGTTCTGTACAGTGTCCAACAAAACGACTGGACTTCTGATTTAATCTGAACAGCCGGCGCATCAAAAAATGACGGGTTGGGGAAACCCAAAGCGTCAGTGACGCAGACGGGTCCATACTCGTGCATCAGAACCTCATTTACAGCAGTTTCATACAGATAAATTATTTCTACAAAATCAATGGGAGTTTCAGATTATTTTTAGATGATGTCTCTCACATCCACCTAACATGAAAATGACAAACCTCTCTATGATTCCGAGGTGAGAAAACTTGCAAAATCACAAGGAGTTCAAATAGCTATTTTCCTTTCTATTCTTTACCATCTGAACTGAGAATCATCCAGAACCCTGGTGATAAGTGCTGTCGGGGATTGTGTGCAAAGATTCATCTGAACTGATGTGTTAATCCCTTCCTCTATCATGAAGCCTTCAGTGAATAATCCAGACTCCCATTCCTGTAACGTTGGTGGTTTATCTCCAATGTTATAGTTTCTTCTGGAGAGTGTTCAGTCAGACTGTCGGGGATGCTGGGAGCTGAAGACGGTTCTTGTGTTTACAGTGGAAATTAGAGGGAAAGGCTGACCACTGTACTGTCTGTCCTCCTCAGGGATGCCTGCAGCATATGACCTCAGCACAGTCATCGGCAGCGGCACCGCAGCAGCCCACAACAACATTATCCCCCTAGGTATGAACCCCAGCTCCACCTCAGGTGGAGAGAAATCCACTGCAAGTATGAAGCATCACCGAATATGAACGAGTCAAAAAGCTCTTCTAGGACTCAAAGAGAATTTCATAATCCACTAAACCCAAACACACCTGTCGGGTGTCCAAAAGTAGTGCTGAAATTATTATGGGACACAGGGCCTACAGCCTGGTGGCCATTGCGTGTGTGTGTGGGGGGTGCTGTTGCTTTTACAGATCACACACGTTAAAATCCTCAGAATCTGTAGAACATGAAGACGAAGGCCACAGAAACAGGAGCAGCATCATCACAGGTTCTGAGTGTCGACTTGATTCAGAAATCCTGGGTCCCACATTGACCTGAGAGAGGTGCTTAAGCAGAAGCTCAACCTTCAGGGAGTTGGGGAGGATTTAGACGTGTGCAGAGCAGCAGGAAGAGTGCTCATGAAGCTAAATGACCCGTTTGGATCTTAAATGTGGTCCCACGCTCCTCTGCAGCAGGAGGTAACCTCAAGCAGTGTTTGATCAGTGAATAGCTTTGGCCGTTTCTCTGTTTAAGTTATGTACCGGTATCCCAATATCACAACCCGGTTGTCTCAACGGGCTTCACACCCTCTGGTGCCTCCTGCTGACTCTTCTCTCTGGTTGCAGTGAACACAGGGATTGTAAACCACACCCACTCCAGGATGGGCTCCATCATGAGCACAGGAATCGTTCAGGGTAAGTCCCCTTGATGGAAACGGATCCAGTCAGCTCCTGTCACCGAGGTCACCCTGCTCTCTCCTGTCTCCCAGGAGCCACCACTGGTCAGTCGGGTCCCAGCAGCAGCGGTACCTACTATCCCGTCACCAACCAGTTCACCATGGGGGTGCTGCCATCTCCATGGCCTCGCCTATGGTTGTCCCTGGCAACACTGTGCATTATGGAAGCTAGGATAAAGACTTTGCAAAGACCCATTTGACCCCTCATACCCCTGCATGAAAAGCACCCCCTACAAACTCTGGACCCCACCTACTGCAACCAAAACCAGTATACCAAAACAGCTGCTGTGCTGACACCTCCCTGTTTTACAGAAACCCCTGAACGCTCGTATCCGTCCAGACTCCACCCCCTTCCCTCCACCCTTGGATTTGTCTGAACAGCAAAGTTTTCATCCCAGTTTCTTTGTTTACATCGTCCCTCCTGGCGGCGTCTTCCCTCCACCCCCGCTCTTTTGAAACGGCCTAGGTCTTTGTTCTGTCCTGAGACTCGGCACTTTGTTAGAAACCAGCATCATTCCGTTCCAGAGTCCACACCTCTGTACCACAGGGACGTCCCAGACTGCTGGTGGTGCAGCAGGACATGATCTCCTTCACCTGCGCTCGCCGTTGGCTGCTGCGTTGACACTGCAGATCCACTTTGTAAAGCCCCTCTGCACTTTTACTACAGACTTCTTCAGGCAGAACTGCTCCCTCAGACCGCCATTAAAGACTCTCCCTGCTTTCTGGCAGAGCCCCCAGCCTGTGCAGGCGCACGCAGCCAGAGGGCTTTGGTTTTACTCGTTGGGTATGTGAACAAACTGATCTTCCAGGTCGCCTTTCATGCTGAGTGATGACAAAGCTGAGGGTGTCTTTGAGCGGCTGAATTCAGCAGAAACACCTTCGTGAAGGACTGGTGAAGTCTGGATCTGACCTGTCTCAGCTCCACACTTTACCTGCTGATCAGTGTCTCTTCAGCCCAGACATGGTCTGTTTTTAAATGTCTGCCGCCTGTGTCCTCTCAGAGGGAAAGTTCAGCTGGGAGATGTTCAGTGGCTCTGTAGCTGCACTTCCTGATGTTGGACAGCAGGGTGCAGCAGCGCTCCTCTTTCTGAACTTCCTGTCTGTGGACAGACGTTTTCAGGTCTGTGCCGTTTTAGCAGAATCCCTTCTTCAAATCCTTCCTCCATCGTCGTCTGCAGCCTCTGAACTTGCAACCTAACATTTGTTGGCTGCATGTTTGATCAAATTTTCATTTTTAATGAATCTTCATAAGTGAGGTAGATTTTCTGCCCCCCTGACCTGCGTCTGCCTTTTCCTGCCCTCGCTCTTTCTATGTTCACCTAACTGTCCTAAAGTCCAACATGTCGCATCGCTCGGCTGCTGTTCTATTTTAGCTTGAGAATAAGCAAACGTTTGATAGGAAATGAAGAGTGGTAGAGTCCTGATTACTCAGCATGTAAGGTGACCGTCTGAGGGTCACAGTGACCCGCGTGGATCTGAGCTGCAGCTGAGCCCCGGCAGCTCCTGGAGAGACGCTCGAAAGCGTACCAGGCGTACCTCAAGCCCGGAGTTCCCTGCTCCTCCAAACCTCCTTTAGACTGTCACAAAAGAACTGGAAGTGGGAGGTGGTCCCTCCTCGCCCTGCATCCTGCTCATCTGATCAGTGTCTGACCAGCAACATATCAGTGGTACACAGCTAACGCCCCGTTTTATCAGTAAAGGACAGACTGAGGCTTTTATGCATTCTTCCAGTGTTATGTATTGTCATTTGATTTAGAGCTTTAAGAGAGCTGGGAAATTGTCTCTTTGTAGGAATTATTTTTGTTGACTTTTGTTTGAGAAAAAAAAGATGCTGATTAAATGTGCTGGAGTGGTCCAACATCCATCAGATGTTTGTGTTCTCTGACAGCGCCATCAAACGCTGAGACTTTCCCGTCTTCACTCGGTGTTGTGCCACTTCTGTGTCGGTCATGGACGTCTCCTCGCACAGGAGGTGGAACTCATTCAGCCTCATTGGTTGTTTTAACCTGTACGAGAAAACGAGTTGAGTCAGGACTTCTGTGTTAACAGTTAAAACCACAACCAACAGCTGATGATTCTGTTTTTGACAACCGTGAAAATATTGGAGTGTTTTGACACTTGATTCACAATCGAGTGTCTGTTTCTGTGTCTCAGCCTCCTTAAATCTCATGTACAAAACTCCTGTGCACAAACACACGTTAGTGGACACATAAAACCTGTTTGAGAAACGTGTCTCCCGTCAGGATCAAGTCCCAGTGATGCAGTGTTTCTGCAGGAAGCCTCATCCGTCACGTCGACACAAGTCTTCTGGTTTTAATTTGGCTGAAGGGGGGGGGTCTGCAACCTGAGGCTGCGGGCCACATGTGGCTCTTTGACCCCTCCACTGTGGCTCTCTGCTGTTTAAAAAAAAAGTAGTTTTTCATTTTGAAAAGTAACTGTAAATAGAAAGTAGTAAAAGTAAATAACAGTAAACTTTATTCAAGTCATTCACAAACAGTTGAAGGACAGTTTTGAACCACAACGTTGTGACAGATATTGGAGCACCGTGTACCACAGAAACTGGTTAGTACGCACAACCAGAATCAGGCGCACAAGATTATGAAATACATTTTCTATTTTAGACCAAATTCAAGGATTGTAAGTGTGCTTTATGATTCAAAAAACACAAAGGTTCACTTAATTAGCTCTGATTTCATGTTGGTTCATTAGATATATGAATGTCTGGCTGAGCTGCACTACAAACAGTAAAATAAACTCTTGAAATCGCTACTGACATCACACTACCTACGACTGCACTGAGTAGATCCTATGTGACCGTCTTTTATTTTGAAAGGAAGTCATGTCAACCTCTGACAAAAGTAATGTACTTATTTCTCATTTTGAACCTATTTTCTCTATGCTTATGTAAAACAAGTAATAGTTTGTTTATATTGATCATAACGGCTATACTTGCATAAAAATCAGTCTTGTTTTTCTAAAGGGTGAAGTAAGACTTTGGTTCCTTCTGGATTGTTCTCTGTGTAGGTTGTAAACCCCTGGTGCAGTTGTGTATTTGTTGACGGCTGCCGTTTGTTCTGCTTCTCTGATCACTGAACGAGTTCTCCCGTCTCCGTTTGAGGATGAAAGCCACACAGGAGAAGGGCTCGGCTTCCTGAGGAAGAGCATTGAAGCATCTGAATGAGACAAATTCCATTTGTTTGGACTGGGGAACCATTTCGTATTTAACTCTGTGAAAATTTGGATTTTGGGAAATTAAATGCATGTACCTGATAAAAGAAAAAAAAAGATGATTCTTGCAGACGTGGGAGTTAGCTTACTGTCTGACTGGTTGCAGCTTTATATTTGCCAAAAAGACAATTCCATTTGTGTTATACATTAAGATTAGACTCTGGATGACTACAGAAGGAAACGCATTCGTCTGCAAGTTCATGATGATGTAACAGTTGATTTTATGCTAACTGCAGCGTGCACACACACTTGCACGTGCTGTGGTGTTCACTGAAAATACTAATGATTTCCACACAGGACTGGTTTGGTTCACTTTCACTCATGAGAAGCAAAGCATATCACCTGAAAAAGCATCAGACCAAAAGACTGAAGACACTCAGAGGACAGGTGTGTTGCTCCGCCCACTACTCAGTTAACGCAGGTTTGGCAGTGGGACCTTTGTTCCATCAAATGCAGACAGTCCAGCACAATTTCAGTCAGTTTTACAGCCAGCTAGGGA
Source organism: Oryzias celebensis (assembly GCA_014656515.1). Taxonomy (NCBI): domain Eukaryota; kingdom Metazoa; phylum Chordata; class Actinopteri; order Beloniformes; family Adrianichthyidae; genus Oryzias; species Oryzias celebensis. The sequence continues at coordinate 19,796,334 of BNCR01000008.1, forward strand.
AGCTATCTGCCGGTTTGATACGTTATCAGGTAGTTTGAGCGGAATGAAGATGTTCGAACTAGTTTGAAGCAGCTTTTGTTATGAACGAGGGATTCCATCAGCTGGACAGTTTGTTCCTAGATACCAGTAAAGCAGTTTTAAGACAGCTATTAGCCAAGTTTAAAACCGCTTTCCTTTGAATTAATCATCATACAGCCGCAGGCAGTTTGGAACAAGTTTCAGAACGTTGTCAGTCAGTAAATATGAGAACGGTCTTTCAGGTTTGGTTCTGTTCCCTCTGTCACAGTCACGTCACATTCAGGCGTCTCATCATCCACCGTTGTTGTGATTCAAGTTAATGATCTTCATTGAGTTGAAGTGTTTCTTTCAGAAAATCTGTTTTGCCAGCTTACTGTTGCTGCCTGACTTCATGCTTTTTTGTCATCTTTAAGTTTCTCTATTAAATGTTAATGTTAATGTGTTCTTTTTGCCAACAAGCATTTTATTTTAGCTTCTTCAAATCTGGTTCCTGACAGTTAAACCCCCACTCCAATAACAACCGTGTTTTGAACATGTTCTACTAGCATTTTCTAATGATGGAGGACAAATGTAAAGAAAATTCTGCTTAAAACTGCATGTCTGACTTCATTTCAATGGTTGTGAATCAGGAGCAGACGAAAAGCTGTAGTTTGAAAAAGCTCTCAGTGCAGCAACTGAAATGCTGTTCAAAAAAGAGCTGATTTGTGATTAGAAAATACACTGGACGGGTCACAAGCCCCATTCTGATTCCTTAAATGTCTTCATTTGCTCGTCCGAACTGGAACTGGATCAGAACTTTATAGCTGGATTGCTCCAATACTGCTCGCGCTTTTTTGCTCTGCTAATATTAGCTCTGGGTGCGTAAGCTAGCGGGAAAGCCGTAAACAAAAGGATGATCGAATGTGTTTGCAGACTTGCAGCACGCCTACAGTCCCGCCCACAACTCAGAGACACATTTCTGATGAACTCCTGCCGCTCTGCAGAAACTATGTTCCAGAAAACAGCTCAGTTTTTTTTTATTTTGACACAAAATGTAACAATCATAAGCAAAGGACCACTGGAAACACTTTTAGAACCGAGTGAGACTTTGATACTTGTAGTCTTCTGTAGTTTCCTGTTCTTAGCGGACAGCAGTGGTACCGGCTTGGTCTTCTGCTGCTGTGGTCCATCTGCATCCGGTTGGACGTGTTGTGAGTTCAGAGATGTTCTTCAGACCTCATTTGTAACCAGCGGTTCTTTGAGTTCCTGTTGTTTTTCTGTCAGCTGGAACCAGTCTGACCATTCTCCTCTGACCTCTGACATCATCAAGACATTTCCACACACAGAACTGCTGCTCACTGGATATTTTCTCTTTTTCAGAGCATTCTCTGTAAACCCTAGAGATAGTTGTGGGTGAAAATCCCAGTAGATCAGCAGCCCGGCTGGCACCAACGTCACATGTGTCTTTATGCAGCTAACCGCCTCAAACGGGGGCTTTTCCTTTCAAAGTGGAGTGGAGGTGGACTTTGTAAAGGTGGAAAGCACGTGCGCACACTGGGCCCACGTTATTCCATCATACCCTGCCTTATTTGTAATACGGGGTTCTGATCTGCTGCTTCTGTCATTACGGATCCGCTCGCACGAGAAAACAACTGTGGATGATCTACATGAACCTGAAGTCACTGGCAGGAGACGGAACATGAGCAAAAACACCACAGAAAAACCAAACGGAACCCAAAATCCTCATCGCAACAGTGTAATAACATGAATCCTTTCAGCTTTCTGAGGATAAAAATCTTAGGATCTGTTTAAAATATTACCATGTGTATTAAACCTGATTTATGTGGATTCTGCCCACAGCACAATGCCAACATAAAGAGCCTCCAGTGTTTCTTTGCTTTAGATGTCTTCCAAGTCTGTGATAAAGTGAATGAACTCATGTTGAGAATGTTACATTTACATTAAAAATGACAATTGTATTACTTTCACCTTCACAGGTCACGGAGCTGAGGAGTTAACCATTAGTACTTTATTTTAGAATGTTGATCCATTTCCATATTGTTTAAAGGACAAAAAAGACAGTTTTTGCTGCGCTTTTCCGACGTTGAGCCTTTCTGAAATGCTGCGCACGCCCCTGCAAGGCAGACTGACAGGTCTTTGAGGGTCGAGCTGACAGACAGCTGTTAGTGTTACTACAGCAGTAGTACACATAGAGGTTCTTTTAAAAACTCAGAGTTTCAGATTTTTTTTGCATGATGTCTCTCACGTGAACCTATGATGAAATTGTCAGACTCCATGATTTGTCGGTGTGAGAACCTTCAAAATCACATGATTTCCTCACTGTTCAGGCCTACTTTGACTGACAGATAAGGCCAGTTTTCACAGACTCTGGTCAGACCAGTGGACAACAGGGTATGAGCGTTTAAAGCAGTCTCTGCTGGTTAAAGCTGCTATTAGCTGGTTTAGTCTTAGTCTTCCTGAGTCAGTTTCACGTGGACAGTTTTAGATGGACTGTTTCATGCTGACCGTTTCACGTTGACGTTTCAGGTGGACCTGTTCAGGTGGACCTGTTCAGGTGGACCTGTTCAGGTGGACCGTTTCACGTGGACGTTTCAGGTGGGCGTTTCAGGTGGACGGTTTCACTTGGACCGTTTCAGGTGGACGGTTTCACGTAAACCATTTAACTTGAACCGTTTCATGCTGACTGTTTCAGGTGGACTGTTTCAGGTGGACCGTTTCACGACGATCTTTTCTTGCTGATCGTTTCAGGTGAACCGTTTCACGTGGACCTGTTCAGGTCAACCGTTTCACGCTGACCGTTTCACGTTGACGTTTTAGGTGGACGGTTTCACGTTGACGTTTCAGGTGGACAGTTTCACGTGGACGTTTTAGGTGGACGGTTTCACGTGGACCGTTGCACGTAAACCGTTTAACGTGAACCGTTTCAGGTGGACAGTTTCAGGTGGACAGTTTCAGGTGGACAGTTTCAGGTGGACAGTTTCAGGTGGACTGTTTCATGCTGACCGTTTAACGTAAACCGTTTGACGTGAACCGTTTAACGTGAACCGTTTCACGTGGACCGTTTCAGGTGGACCTGTTCAGGTCAACCGTTTCACGCTGACCGTTTCACGTGGACGTTTTAGGTGGACGGTTTCACGTGGACGGTTCAGGTGGACGGTTTCACGTGGACCGTTGCACGTAAACCGTTTAACGTGAACCGTTTCATGCTGACTGTTTCAGGTGGACCGTTTCACGACGATCTTTTCTTGCTGACCGTTTCAGGTGAACCGTTTCACGTTGACGTTTTAGGTGGACAGTTTCAGGTGGACTGTTTCATGCTGACCTTTTAACGTAAACCGTTTGACGTGAACCGTTTAACGTGAACCGTTTTATGCTTACAGTTTCAGGTGGACCTTTTCAGGTGGACCGTTTCAGGTGGACGGTTTCACGTGGACCGTTTCAGGTGGACCGTTTCACGTAAACCGTTTAACGTGAACCGTTTCATGCTGACTGTTTCAGGTGGACCGTTTCACGACGATCTTTTCTTGCTGACCGTTTCAGGTGAACCGTTTCACGCTGACCGTTTCACGTTGACGTTTTAGGTGGACCGTTCCACGTGGACCGTTCCTCGTGGACCGTTTCACGTGGACGTTTCACGTTGACGTTTCACATGGACGTTTCAGGTGGACGGTTTCACGTGGACGTTTTAGGTGGACGGTTTCACGTGGACCGTTTCACGTAAACCGTTTAACGTAAACCGTTTAACGTGAACCGTTTCATGCGGAACGTTTCAGGTGGACAGTTTCAGGTGGACTGTTTCATGCTGACCGTTTAACGTAAACCGTTTGACGTGAACCGTTTAACGTGAACCGTTTTATGCTTACAGTTTCAGGTGGACCTTTTCAGGTGGACCGTTTCAGGTGGACGGTTTAACGTGGACCGTTTCAGGTGGACCGTTTCACGTGGATCGTTTCAGGTGGACGGTTTAACATGGACCGTTTCACGTAAACCGTTTAACTTGAACCGTTTCATGCTGACTGTTTCAGGTGGACTGTTTCAGGTGGACCGTTTCACAACGACCTTTTCTTGCTGACCGTTTCAGGTGAACCGTTTCACGTGGACCGTTTCAGGTGGACCTGTTCAGGTGGACCTGTTCAGGTGGACGGTTTCACGTTGACGTTTCACGTGGACGTTTCAGGTGGACGAATTCACGTGGAAGTTTCAGGTGGACAGTTTCAGGTGGACTGTTTCATACTGACAGTTTCATGTAAACCGTTTTATGCTTATCGTTTCAGGTGGACCTTTTCACGTGAACCGTTTCAGGTGGACGGTTTCACGTGGACCGTTTCAGGAGGATGTTTCACGTGGACCGTTTCAGGTGGACCGTTTCAGGTGGACCGTTTCAGGTGGACCGTTTCAGGTGGATGTGTCATGTTGACGTTTCAGGTGGACGTTTCACGTGGACCATTTCACGTGGACCGTTTCACGTAACCGTTTAACTTGAACCGTTTCATGCTGGCTGTTTCAGGTGGACTGTTTCAGGTGGACCGTTTCACAACGACCTTTTCTTGCTGACCGTTTCAGGTGGACTGTTTCACGTGGACGTTTCAGGTGGACGGTTTCACGTGGACGTTTCAGGAGGACGGTTTCACGTGGACCGTTTCAGGTGGACCGTTTCAGGTGGACCGTTTCACGTAAACCGTTTAACGTGAACCGTTTCATGCTGACGGTTTCAGGTGGACTGTTTCAGGTGGACCGTTTCACGACGATCTTTTCTTGCTGACCGTTTCAGGTGAACCGTTTCACGTGGACCTGTTCAGGTGGACCTGTTCAGGTGGACCGTTTCACTCTGACCGTTTCAGGTGGACCGTTTAACGTGAACCATTTAACGTGAACCGTTTCATGCTGACTGTTTCAGGTGGACTGTTTCAGGTGGACCATTTCACAACGACCTTTTCTTGCTGACCGTTTCAGGTGGACCATTTCACATAAACCGTTTAACGTGAACCGTTTTATGCTTACCGTTTCAGGTGGACCTTTTCAGGTGGACCTTTTCAGGTGGACCGTTTCAGGTGGACGGTTTAACGTGGACCTTTTCAGGTGGACCTTTTCAGGTGGACCGTTTCAGGTGGACGGTTTAACGTGGACCGTTTCACGTGGATCGTTTTAGGTGGACGGTATAACATGGACCGTTTCACGTAAACCGTTTAACTTGAACCGTTTCATGCTGACTGTTTCAGGTGGACCGTTTCACAACGATCTTTTCTTGCTGACCGTTTCAGGTGAACCGTTTCACGTGGACCGTTTCAGGTGGACCGTTTCAGGTGGACCTGTTCAGGTGGATGGTTTCACGTTGACGTTTCAGGTGGACCGTTTCACGTGGACGTTTCAGGTGGACGGTTTCACGTGAACCGTTTCACGTGGACCGTTTCAGGTGGACCTGTTCAGGTGGACGGTTTCACGTTGACGTTTCAGGTGGACCGTTTCACGTGGACGTTTCAGGTGGACGGTTTCACGTGGAAGTTTCAGGTGGACCGTTTCATACTGACAGTTTAACGTAAACCGTTTGACGTGAACCGTTTAACGTGAACCATTTTATGCTTACTGTTTCAGGTGGACCTTTTCACGTGAACCGTTTCAGGTGGACCTTTTCACGTGAACCGTTTCAGGTGGACCGTTTCACGTGGACCGTTTCAGGAGGATGTTTCACGTTGACCGTTTCAGGTGGACCGTTTCAGGTGGACCGTTTAAGGTGGATGTGTCACGTTGACGTTTCAGGTGGACGTTTCACGTGGACCATTTCACGTGGACCGTTTCAGGTGGACCGTTTCACGTTGACGTTTCAGGTGGACGGTTTCACGTGGACGTTTCACGTGGACCGTTTCACGTGGACCGTTTCAGGTGGATGTGTCACGTTGACGTTTCAGGTGGACGTTTCACGTGGACCGTTTCACGTTGACGTTTCAGGTGGACGGTTTCACGTGAACGTTTCAGGTGGACAGTTTCATGTGGACCGTTTCACGTGGACGTTTCAGGTGGACGGTTTAACTTGAACCGTTTCATGCTGACTGTTTCAGGTGGACCGTTTCACAACGACCTTTTCTTGCTGACCGTTTCAGGTGAACCGTTTCACGTGGACCGTTTCAGGTGGACGTTTCATGCTGACGTTTCAGGTGGACGGTTCCACGTGGATGGTTTCAGGTGGACAGTTTCAGGTGGACTGTTTCATGCTGACCGTTCAACGTAAACCGTTTTATGCTTACCGTTTCAGGCGGACCTTTTCACTTGGACCGTTTCACGTGGACCGTTTGAGGAGGATGTTTCAGGTGGACCGTTTCATGCTGACTGTTTCAGGTGGACTGTTTCATGTGGACTGTTTCAGGTGGACCGTTTCACGTGGACCGTTTCACGTGGACGTTTCAGGTGGACCGTTTCACGTTGACGTTTCAGGTGGACCTGTTCAGGTGGACCGTTTCACGTGGACGTTTCAAGTGGACCTGTTTAGGTGGACCGTTTCACGTGGACCGTTTCACGTGGACCGTTTCACGTGGACCGTTTCACGTGGACGTTTCAGGTGGACCGTTTCAGGTGGACCGTTTCAGGTGGACCGTTTCAGGTGGACCGTTTCAGGTGGACCGTTTCAGGTGGACCGTTTCACGTGGACCTGTTTAGGTGGACCGTTTCACGTGGACCTGTTTAGGTGGATCGTTTCACGTGGACCGTTTCACGTGGACGTTTCAAGTGGACCTGTTTGGGTGGACTGTTTCAGGAGGGCCGTTTCACGTGGACGTTTCAGGTGGACCTGTTCAGGTGGACCGTTTCACGCTGACCGTTTCACGTTGACGTTTTAGGTGGACCGTTTCACGTGGACCGTTTCACGCGGACCGTTTCAGGTGGACCGTTTCACGTTGACGTTGCAGGTCGACGGTTTAACGTGGACGTTTCAGGTGGACCGTTTCAGGTGGACCGTTTCACGTTGAGGTTTCAGGTGGATCGTTTCAGGTGGACGGTTTCAGGTGGACGGTTTCACATGGACTATTTCACGTGGACTATTTCACGTGGACGTTTCACGTGGAAGGTATAACATGGACCGTTTCACGTAAACCGTTTAACTTGAACCGTTTCATGCTGACTGTTTCAGGTGGACTGTTTCAGGTGGACCGTTTCACAACGACCTTTTCTTGCTGACCGTTTCAGGTGGACCATTTCACATAAACCGTTTAACGTGAACCGTTTCATGCTGACCGTTTCAGGTGGACTGTTTCAGGTGGACAGTTTCACGACGATCTTTTCTTGCTGACCGTTTCAGGTGAACCGTTTCACGTGGACCGTTTCAGGTGGATCTGTTCAGGTGGACCGTTTCACGTTGACGTTTCAGGTGGACCGTTTCACGTGGAAGTTTCAGGTGGACTGTTTCATACTGACAGTTTAACGTAAACCGTTTGACGTGAACCGTTTAACTTGAACCATTTTATGCTTACCGTTTCAGGTGGACCGTTTCACGTGGACCGTTTCACGTGGACCGTTTCAGGAGGATGTTTCACGTGGACCGTTTCAGAGGGACCGTTTCACGTGGACCGTTCCAGGAGGATGTTTCAGGTGGACCGTTTCAGGTGGACCGTTTCAACACCTGATCAGCCACTTGAATTCACTTTCAGGTGGTTTCCAGGGCGTTGTGGGACAGTTCCAATCACCTTTTCTGTTCTACTAAACGTTTTTAAAGATGAAGCTGACGTGGACACAACTGGGCAGAGCTGTTGGATGGGCAGCTCTCTTAGCTGCTGGAAAACAGCAGTGAATTTGGTGATTTTGGAACACCAAAGAGAAGTCAGGTGTCTGAGGACTTTCTGAAGTGGACTCGCCCTCCCGGACATGTCCAGGAGGTTCTGCTGTTCAGAGGAAGCTGCACAGCTCTGAGGGAGGAGGAGACGCACCGAGAGGAGAGAACATCGAAGCCCCGCCCCTTGCAGAGAGCACGCGCACAGCTGTCCCGCTCTCGGACGCGGCTGTTTCGCTCCACGCTGCTGAAGCTGCGCGCGGACTATCACGCGGACCTGCCGCTGCTTTCGGACCGTCGGTAAGTGTTTTCGGAACCAGGCCAGCTGGACTGAAGGAGTCCGCTGTCTGCGCGCTCTCGCGGCCCCGCGCGCGCGCCTGATGCAGTCCGAGCATCACGGCGCGCGGCGGCAGCAGCGTCCGCGGCGCGAGTGCTGCTGGTCCAGACGGCGTCTGCCTGAACCGACGGCCGCCAACAGCGCGGCCGCTGGTCTGAAGCGGCCGCCGAAACTCGCGCACCGGAGCAGCCAGCAGGATCCGGTCAGAACCAGTTACTTGATCAGAGAACACAGAGTCATGAAAACACGAGCTGTAGAGCGGCGACCCCCTCCCGGTCTGGACTCGAACTTTTGACTCCACAGCTGTGATGTTCGTGCGGGTGCTTCATGCACGCAGCTCCGGTCCATGTCCCCGCATCCCGGGAGACGCCGGCTCAGCCTGGTCTGATCAGGGCCGGATCTGCTCACCTCAGGGGCCAGGGCCAGCACAGCAAAGGGGCCCCTTTAGGGCAAACTTTTTGTTGTTCAGATTGTTGTCATAATTCATTCATACTTTGAGTGACAGCTCACACACACAAACACACACACACAACGCTGCTGCCTCATAAGAACACACCAGAGAACCTCTGGGCTGCAGAAACTGTTGATGTTTTTAAAGGAGGCTCAAGACTTTTGAAATCTGGCTGTTAGCTGGAATTTAGGAATATAGTTATTTAACGTTTAAATTGTTATTTTATGTTTCTTCTGTTTTCACATATTTCCATTTTTCACTGTTAGTGACTTGTGTCTGTCTAATGAAGTGTGTTTTTTATCTGGTTATTAACCCTTTGTTATTTGTATGTATTTTTTCCTTTAACGTTTTTGTTTGAACTCCAGTGTTTTCCTCAGAGGGATCCGCCACATCACTGATTGAGCCTTTTAGGAACAGGGTTAGTAGGATTTCCCGTGTTTGGCTTCTCGGTTTGAACTGAGGGGTCCTGTGCTAGCGTCCTCTACCCCCCCGAGTTTTATACATTTACGTAAACAGCTCGTGCTTTTAACTTTGTGCAAATTTCATGACTTGTGAACACCTGAGTCACGGGGGTACATCCATGAAAAACAACGAGGAGAAAGCCTGAGGGCCACAGCGCGTGCAGCGAGCGGGCGGGCAGGGGAGGAGCATGTGCTCGTGGTGCAGGGGGGGCTCAGTCATTGTTGAAGTCATGAGTTAGAGTTGTTCTGTTTGTTAACACATGTTCTGGTGCTAAATAAGGGCCATCAACACACGAGATGAATTTAAATAAATGAACGCGTTAATATTTATTAAGATTAATTACACGTCAGGAGTGACCGTCATCCGCTTGTGTCTGACAGTTCAGGCTTCCACGGCGTGCGTTAATTTCATCGAGCATCATCCCACTTTTACCACGGTCACTTCCAAAAGACAATTATTCAATCAGTATTTAGTACTTTATTTTTGTTATATTTGGAGTCTAGATCACTTTTTCACAAAAAGAGGACTATGTGATTGGTGGAGTGCCTCGTTGTCAAGGTAACACAACAATGCATCACTGACCTCGACTGCGGCAAAGAAAAGCGATAAATATGCGGATCTTTACGATAGATTCAATAAAGCATCAGTTCAGAGAGAAAGTTCACCTCTTACCGCTTGTTTTTGTCCAGAAGATGAAGGAAAAAGTTTTAAAGCTTTTTTAAAGTTTAAAACACACATTCGGATCTTCTGCTGCACAGTAGTACTAGTTTCTGTTCAGAAGTAAAGTTCTTCAATGAGAGAATTGCATAATAATAATAATAATGAGTACATTTACTGCTTTAGGAGGATCTTTACTGACACTGAATTTTATTTTGAAAGGAACTTGTAGGAACTGCTGTCAGATTAAAATCAATCAAAGTTATTATAAAGCCTATATTGCTGTTATAGTTCAATTATTGTAAAAATATTAAACTGCATGCCATAGATAAATGGCCTAATGGCTTCAAAAAAGTGTAGAGATATTTTGTGGCTCTAGCTCGGTTCTGTAAGTAAGAAATTGGATCAAATGGTTCTTTTACTGGTTGCAGAGCCCTGGTTTAGCTGTTACATTAATAACATTAAAAGCATCAACTCTGCTGCTAATGCGAAAGGCCAATGTCCTGACTGTAGGATATGACCAGAGGTCATTGATACTAAACTCCAGGATTTCAGTGTGGTTGTTGATGGCAGCACAGTTCATGATATTCAGTCCTTCCTGAGGTGGAGAAATGGTCACTGGGCTGCCAGAGCCTAACCTGGCCACTCGTGGGCGACGGCAGGGTACACCCTGGACAGGTGCCAGTCTGTCACAGGGCCACAATAGGCTCAATGCGTGACCTACTTCCACGTTTGGTCATTGATCGCTCAATCATCTCTGGTTATGTTGTTTACATGGAAATACTGGAGTATTAGCAGTTAACAAGATGTCTTTTGGAGCTACCCAGAGTCCCTGTAAATGATGTTAAGCTCATTGTTTGTCTTTCTAGCAAAACACCCCAACATAAAAGGCAAAAAGGGGAAAAATAAACATGTCTCAAAGTACACATACACACTGGCAGTGGAATATTTACAATGAATCCATATCAGACATGTTAAATGAAGCTATAAGTGATACGTCAAAAATAATGCAAACTCAATTATTGGTGGGAAATCTGAAGTTGATTTGATCCAGATCTCAGCCCATCAATCCTCCTTGTGGTTATTTACAGGATTAAATGATTACTTTCAGGCTGTATTCTTGAAAATGAATAAATGTAAATGAAATGAACTGATGCAGAAGATTTGGCTAATTAAAAAGATCCATAAATCCCATCTCTATTGACACAAAGGAAATTTATCATCAAAAATTCATACAAAGATTTCAAAAAAATGCTTATTCTTACCAATAGAATGACTGAGTAACAGCTGTTTATTTCTCTACAAAAGTCTCTGGGATGTTGGCTTTTTGGAGCCAGCAGGTACTTCCTGTTTGGAACGCCAGCATGGAGGGGTCACTCACTCCAGTTCTCACAAACACTCAATGGCAAAACAGTGAAGCTTTAGTTCAGTTTCAATAAGGAAGATCCACCTCACTTCCAGGTGAGGTGGATTGGGTACTTCCTGTTTGGAATGCAAGGAGGGAGGGGTTAGTCAGTCCAGTTCTCAGACATTCGATGGCAAAACCGTCAAAAGACCAAATGGAGTCAAAATCTCTTATAGGGGCTGCGAAAAAAATAGTTGGAAATCAACTAACAAAACCAAACCACACGTTGGGATCCAAAGGAAGTTTTCCAGTTATTATGGGATGGTCACATGACCTATGGCTTGGCAACCTTTTTGTGGCAATTTTGCCAATTTTCACACTTTCCTACAATCTGGGAAAAGAAAATAGTTGCTCGAGCGATCTTCACAAAGCTTCACATACATGCCGCCAGATTAAGACTACAACCACAACTGAAGTTTTGCTGACTTTTGACCTTGGCAAGAGGTTGTAGTCTCGAATTAAAAAAAAAAATCACTTGTTACCTTCTACACCAGGGATCTCAAACTGGCGGCCCGCGGGCCATTTGTGGCTCTCAAGATGATATTTTACGGCCCCCCTCCCTATTATGAAAGTTTAATGTTGTACAGCCTGCAAGTTGTTTGTGAATGACACTTTTCCAGTGTTGGAGCTGACAAAACGACCAATCATGGTGGGGTAAATGACTCTTGAGGGCGTGACTTTGACCGGGCTTGAAGCAGGAAAACTTTTAGGGCAGGAACCCTGACACCCCCTCCCTCGACTGCATTAATGAGTTCCTTACTTCTATTTTTTAGAAGGTGTCTACAGGTATTCATAATTTCCTCAATACGTGCAGCGAGTGCTGGGAGGAAAGATGAAGGTTATGGAACAGTTAATACACCGAATGCTTCCTGAGCGCTGTGTCTGCAGCCCACCGCGCTCCGGCAGGGGATGGATCAACTGCGGAGAAGAAATGCTGGTTTCTACTTCACAGCGATCAGCCATCGGATCCAGAATCGCTGGTTTTAATTGTGACTGATAACTGTGCTAAACTTCTGAGTGGGGTTTATACTGCAGCGAACGGCGGGAGGTGTGCTGATCTGTTCTGTGTTACCATGGGGGCTCCTCAGTAGATTCATGTGATTGGATGAGTGTGAGTGGGGGCGAAAGAGCGAGAACATATAAGGGCGTGTCGCGAGAGTACCAGGTGTGGTTGAGGTGCACCAGACAGAAGGGGCCAGAGAGCAAGTTTGTCCCGTGTGGTGCTGCATTTCCAGTAAAGCTGCATGAAAGCTTTCCAGTTGAAAGCAGCCTTCTCTGACTTTTCATTACGTCCAGACGAACGTAACAATACTTTCCAAGCATTTATTTTGAACGTGAAGAACATCTTTCTCACCCGCTCTGTGAACGCACTGGCTCATGAGAGGAAGAGGAGGAAGAACAGAAATGTTCTGTTAATGTATTAAAGTACAGTTTACATTTGGTGTAACAGATAATGTCAGACACAACAAACAATGATGTCAGAGTCACCTTAAAATTACAAATGTCATCATTAGTTATGAGTAAAAACAACTTTAGGTTACAAAAGGAAACGTAAAATGAAAACAACAATATTATGAGCCCGAGATGATCTCAATGCTACATAGTTTGTGTTACCGTAGGGTGACGTCATCCTCAGACGAAGGTCCCGAGCCGTTCTGACGGGCCGAGTAGATCTGGTCTCTTATAAATGCCGGGTCAAGCGACTTCTTTTTTTAAGTAAACGCCCCGGCTACTGTTGGAAGATATACGGTGGTACAGTACGTGCTACATAGGAAATGAACAACCAAAGAAGGGATCTAACAGAGGAAGTTGTTGTTCGTCTTGCTTTGTGTAATAAAATAAAGTAAAAAAACTGAAGATTAAACTTATTTAAATTTCTGATTCAAATTGGCACTGGCTCTCAGACACGACACGGCACATTTTTAACCGTCTCAAACTGAGCAGAACAATATGTGAAATGAACATATTTGGAATGTGGGCGTGGTTAACAAAAAACTTGTTTCCAAGAAAATCTAAAAACATACGTCTGTTTTACTCACTGTTAGTCACTCCACAGGTACCAGAAAATAAAGGTTGCTATGGAGATGAAACCTGTGCAGGACAGTAGCAAGTGTGGCTCCTTTCTGTTGTGCAGCTGTCACATAGTCAATCATTTCAGGTGCCTGTTGGTCGAGTGTTTGACCTCAGGCTTGGTGATTGTGGGTTCAATTCTGCTGTCAGGTCCCTTCCTGCTTGACCCTCAGTGTCACCACGTGTCAAAGGTTAGAATGGACTTTAATCCCCCAGATGGAGGGTCCTTGACCTGGTTGGTCTCACGTTTGGTAACTGTGTGTGTGTGCATGTGTGCGTGTTGGGGGGGCACTTCCAGGACATGACAAAACAGCTGCATTTGGTGTTAGTCAGATTACAGGCGTATGTGGCCGCCGGTTTACCAGCATGTCTTTTAGCATGAGGTTCTTCCAACAGATACTGATGCTGCTTTAGAGTTACCCGTTGGGCGCTCACTTGTCCATTCTAACCCGCTTGTTTTGAAACTTTTGATCTGAATGTAAAATCATTGTCAATTTTAGATTTCTCTGTTGAAAGGAGGTATGTTGGCACTGCTGTCTGAATGGTTTTTTTTTTTGGCTATGGAGATGGGCTGTTTTTACATATTTGATCTTGTAACAAGCCTCTAAAGGCGTCAATGTGAACTGCATTGACTCTTCTTGCATTTCAAAGAACCCTCCAGCAGAAAGGTTAGGTGTTCCTTTGGGGAGCATGCAGTATTTTGGACCTCTATGTCTTTAAGGAACATAATCAGTCCTTCCATGCAGTTTTTCTTCTCTTTGGGATGCATGGTGTCAGAAGCTTTTGTCATAAAAATCTCCTCTCTGACAAACTGACTACTTTGAAGGGAACATTTCGACCAGGAGACCATGTTTTTAAAACGTTCTGCCTGCTGACAGAAACCAGTTTGCGATAAAGTGCACGCTGTATGAGAGCTGTGACGATGAAGCCATAGAAATGAGAAAACCTGCCAAAGCTGTATCTATGTCCAAGCATGAGATCTGCCAACGTTGGATTTCACTCCTTTAGCAGATTCTTGTGGCTGAAATAGATTCAGATTTGTCAGTAACAAATACCCAATTTCTACCAGGTATATTTATGCACTGAAAAATGAAAACATTTTTTTTGCAGTTTTTGCACAAACGTATGAATTGAAGGCTTCCAGTTAATTCCAATCATAATTTGATCTAGTTTGAAAGGGTTCCCTGTGGTCTTTTAATTAGGGTTTTGCCATTTTGAGTTAAAATTAAAAAAAAAAACCTGGGGCATTTTCTAGGATATAGTTTCTGCAGAGCAGCAGGAGTTCATTAGAAATTCACTTTTTGGGCAGAACTGTTGCCCCAGAGTAAGCCTGCCCTGACGTCCTATCATCCTTTTGTTTACACTCTCTTCCTCTGGCTTTCTCACATTAGTGATGCAACAAAAATAGCAAGCAATAGTAGATCCAGCGGTCCAGTTCGGATCCAGATTCCAGCTCAGACGAGGAAAACAAAGCGGTTCATGGATCTGTTGGTCTGCATGTGGATGCATGAGCGGAGCAGCTCTAGCGGCTCTAGCTCCTACTTCACTGCTACAGAATTTTTCATATGGTATTTTTTGTCTGCTTCACAGTGATATAAAGAAATGCAATGTTTAGCTTATTTTCTTTATAGATGATAAATGAATGAAGCTTTATTTAAATAGTAATTTACAACTCATTCAGGGTACAAGTGTTACAATGAAAGATAGACAGAAGAAAGTTTACATTTAAAAAATCAAGAACACATGTTTCCATCATGAGAAAAAGAACTACAAGAACATGTTAAAAACACCAAAAACACAATTTAAAAAACAGTTTCATTCTAACCTCTTTCTATATAAGTCAGGAAACAAAATGTTTTTTGTGTCTGGCAGTGCAGCTCAGGGCTGGAGGGGGTTCTCCTAACCATAAGACCTCTCTGTCTCTGTGTTGTTGCAGATCCTGTCAGCTCGGTTCAGGACTTTTGGCCTTCCACAGCATCGCTTGCACCAGTAAGTGTGTCATTTACTAAAAAATAGACACTATTAAAAATGCATGAGTCGACAGGCGTTTGACAGCTTTCCTCATGTGTGTGTCAAAGATCTGTCACAGTTGCTGGCAGAGATCTGTTGGTCTCAAGGAACCTGCATGTAGCTTTCTGAGTAAGTCTAGTGAAGCCCCGGGGTGGACAGTCAAGTTCAGGGGGTTCATTGGATGGAAATGGTGCTGACGCAGAGCTGGAGAGACCTGGTGAATTTATGTTTGTTTCAGATAAAAACGTACAAATGTTGTTGACAGTCTGCATCCTGGCTTTCTAGTTGCAACATGAGCTATAGTTGCAGGTCATGCTGCACGTTTACACAGAAAACAGAAGTGGGATGAGAAACGATCACGGCTGATTCACAGCCTTAAATGTTCTCTCTGTCTCAGCTTCACTGCAGAGATGGAGCGAGGTCGTTGATGAGTTGAAGACGTGTCACTCATTCACGGACAGCGTGTGGAAACATGCATGAGCGAGACTGGAGTTAATATGTAGCTGCACTGCAGAGGTGGGCGGAGCTGCTGAACTTCAGACCTCACACATTTTCAGGTCATGCTGTGCTACAGACATGCATCTGTGGAAATGCTCAGGAGGATCAATAGCGTGTCAATACCTTTTTATCTTAACGCTCCCAACTCGAATGACGTGGATTTGAACTGACCGTTGATGTAACGTGTGTATGCATGTGTGTTTGCTGCGTCTTCATCTGCTCGCTGTTCACCTGCAGACATTGCTCCTCAGAGAACCCTAACAGACATAGCTGGCATTTTAAATAGGGGAAGTTTTTTCTTAGAATTGTTGAGACATCAGTTATAATGAGGATCGCTGGTTAAACAGAAAATGCACGCCGACCCCGCAGCCCTTTTCTTTGATACTGTCCAGTTTCCTCTGACCCGGTCATGCCTCTGAACCAGCCTGTGAGGCCTCTGTGGAAGCAGCGGGGGAAACATTTATTCTTTGCTTACTTGTGATACTCGCTGCCTCCAGTTTGAATGAGAAGAACCCCAGAGCATGATGCTGCCACCACCATGCTCTGGTCCTAAAGAACGGCTGAACATGCTCACTTAGCCTCCTTTTGCTCTGTGAATGTAGTTCTAAAACTGGTGAAGGAGGCGAGGCTTTTCCAACCTTCTGTTCAGAAAGCTCCTGTACTGTATCTCATTTTTAGGACCAGTTATCGGGTGATGTCACACACGTTGAGGCCTGGTTTCTTCTGATTGGTGGGGTGGGGGGTGTGACTGTCAGACAGACGTGGGCTATAATGTTTGCAGCTGCAGGTGAAACTCTAACTGTTGCTTCTGTTAATCATCAATATGAAGAACGGCGTTGACCTGAAGTCGTTCTAACCGGTTTCTCTTCTGCAGTGATCCATGTTTGTTACATCACAGACCCAGATTTTCCTCAGACGCTGGAGGCCTCATTAAAGCTGCCTCACATGGAAAAGTGGTAAAAATGAGGCGCAAACGCATCCATGCAGACCTAGCACAAATGTTTTTATAGGGAAAAATACAACAGGAAAAAGATGCCATTATTAAGGGGTCGACTGTGACTTTCATCTTTGCCATTAGTGCACAAAGAGTGCCAGTACCTAAGGAAGGGTTAAGCCTTTCAAGTTGTCAAAAATGATTGTCAGCTCTGAATTCAAACGTAGTGCTGAGACTTTATTGGCTCGAATCAATGCAGAAAGTGAGCAGAAATAAGCCAACATTCATGAACCTCTGCTCTGCCGTCACTGCTGCTGCAGATCCGCCTCTTTCCCATTCATTCGGTCTGTCTGTCGGCAGCGCAGACTCTCACCGCTCCTCCAGCTTGAAACTATTTCATTTCTCTCTCTGTAGACGCTGTTCATTCTTTTGTAATGTCTGATGCTGGTTTACACTGCAAAAAGAGTTCCCATAAAACTAGGAAAAGAACGCTAATGTGAAAAAGAAAGTCACTAGAAAACAGTAAAATGATCTGTTTAAACAGCAAACCCGATTGACCTAATAAGACATGTATTAGATTTCTAAATCTTGTTTGCTGAAAACATATTTGAAACTCTGCAGGAACTTTTCCAGACTTTTTCTTTGAACTCCTGTCCTCCTGGCAGTGAAAGCAGTTTGTTTCTGCTGCTGCCACAGATCCTCTCTGAACACACCTGAGCTCCTCCTCTGTGAGAACTTCACCTGCTTTCTCCTCAAACATGACTTGCTTCTCTGCTCACGTCTCCACACATTTCTGGTTTGCTGAAACATAGTTCCTGTACATGTTGGCTTTTGAAAATGGCCCTTTACTGGATAAACCATGTTGGAATGTGGGAGGAGGATCACTGGCATGCATTCACACTCAATCGAATGCAGCTTGGTGTTGACGAAACGGAATCAAAGGCTACTTCACACAGATTTAGAATATTTTTCTGACTTACATCCATTTTAGAACAATGCTTTTTGGAGGAAATGTGCAGTTTTAGATAAGGACATTCACTGAATATGCTGTACATAATAGTTACTGTATCTACCTTCCTTGAAGTCCAAAGTCTTCACAGTCTAATTCACACACACGTTCACACACTGATGCCGAAAACCGGCGCCAAGTAACCACCAGAGGCAATGTGGGGTTCAGTGTCTTGCCCAAGGACACTTTGACATATGGGGGGGCAGGGCAGGAATCGAATCGGCAGTCTTCTGATCAGTCTCCTGATCAGAGGTTGACCGCTCTACCACTGCACCACAGCCTCCCATATGGAGCTATGAATAGGGAAGTTCACATCCGCTGTGTGTTCAGCAGCTGAATGTAAATTTTTGTCAAACTGGGACTTCCTGTCAGCTGTTGTCACGGTGAGGTCAGTGCATGAGCTGCAGTGGCGTTCTGCATTCATGGTCGCACAGCCGTCTCCTCCGCCAGCCCCTGAGGCCTGAACGCAGAGGAACAGGGAGCCATTGAGATGCTGAGAAGTGAAGGACTCCATTGTTTTTGTGCACAGTGTTCTCTGGCAGCTTCCTCCAACCATCAACTCAAACCTATTCTGTTTTAAATAAAGCACCAGTTTACAACAGAAGTTGTTTCTAAATAAAAAGCAAAACAATTCCTAGTTTATTAATCATGATTGTCATGATTTAGTCCATTATTATCTCAGTTTTGCTAATGATTTGTATAAGTGACCAACAGATTGTCTTTGGTATGACCCAGCTGTGGGTTTGAACCAATGACAGTCACTGAAAACTGGACCGAGTGAGTGCGACTTCACCAATAGAAAAGCTTACTTCCAGTTCCAATGATGAAGTCAATTCAGTCGTCATTTATCCGCCACGCCGACGTTTGGAACCAGAAATAGTCAGCAAACTGTAATTGGGCCTAGTTGGTCTGAGTGATCATTTCTATGGCAACCACTCTCACTAATCAGGAGTGAGATAGTTTAAGGTTACACTAGCCTGTGTAGAGGCTCCGCCCTCAGACTGGAAGGTCGTGAGTTCAAATCCATGCTGAGTGTGGGACCCAGTGCCTCCCTGCTTGGTGAAACCACCAGTTGGTTCCTGAGCTCGGCTGTGACTGCAGCTCACTGCTTACCCAGAGGATGGGTCACACCAAGGTGCGTGACAATGGATGGGACTTCAATTTTAACTCTTTCATTTGAATGCTTGCACAGAAGAATCTGTCAATCAAATGCGTCAATGCTTTTACTGAAGCATCTGATTGGTCAGTTTATGACTTGAATGATTTAAACTACAGATAAAAATATCACGAAAAAATGAGGATTATCAAGAACATGTTTAAAACAGTATCAGATGATTATTCTGACCAGTAGAATGACTGAGTACTCACCGTTCATTTCTCTATAAAAGTCTGTGGAAGTTTAGCTTCTTGGCGCCAGCAGGTACTTCCTGTTTGGAACGCCAGGGGGGAGGGGTCGCTCAGTCCAGTTCTCAGAGACAGTCAATGGCTATGATGATCAGACAGAGCAGGTTGTGATGTCACACTCACTCAGTCCATGAAGCTACCTTCATAAGCTGCATGCTGAGTTCTGATTGGTGGACAGCAGCAGCTGAGCTTCAGTCTTTAAAGGATGCTCTGCTGACGGACGCAGAGATGAACACGGATACTGATGCTCATGTGTGCATTCACTCGTGCGCCCGCTGTCCCTTTGTGGCTGTTAGCATCAGGCTGCAGTGCTGTGGCACGGAGGCTGGGTCACGTCAGATCTGTGCACGGCTCCTGACTGAGAGGAGGCTTGGGAATCATCTGCAGACCGAACAGGAGAAAGGTCAGCCTGCTTCTGGGTTTCCCTCCTGCTTTGCAAATTTAAACCAAAGAAATCAGCCGGCTCATTGGCTCCAGACAGAATGCATTCACTGATTACATAAAGTAGTTTCCTTTATTTTTGTTCTTTATGCATCAAACAACACAGATCTTTCCTCTTTTCCTGTCCTGTTACCGTGGTGACATGATTTCAATGCCAGCAGGAATTTAACTTGGTTTTTAACTTGTTTTTCAATAGGAAGTAACACTTACTGAGGAGCTAATCAAAAGATCATCACATGACGTATCACAGGAACCCCCCGCTGCAGAAAATCAGTGAAACAAGAAGACTGACTGACCAAGAGACCAGAAAAAGGATTGAAAAAGCAAAAGGCAGAGCCGAAACCTTTTCAGGATTCCTCCTGGCCATGAGTTTTATTAGCTAGAGTGGTTACAGACCCCTCCATTGAGAGTTGCGTTTTTAACGTGTTCTAGTGGCATTTTTTCATAATGGAGGACATGATGAAAATTCAGCTGAAATCGTGTATGAGTCCTTTTTCTTTCAGTTGTCGTGATCACGAGTGGACAGAATTCATCAGAACTCATCTTGTTCTTCCAAAGCAGCTGTTCTCAACAGGTTTCACTAAGGATCCCGTTCATTTTCCCTGTAAAGGAGTCCTCCGGACCACGGGGCTGAGCAAAGCCCGGCTCTCTGCTTTACTCACTGATCATGGTGACACTTTGTGAGTCTTTCTTGTAACTTTAAGGTTTTCTAGTTTTCTCTGTCAAAGTCATGTTAGGCAGCACAGTTCAAAATAAAGGAATTCAAGGTGAACTGTCACCTCTTTTTATACCCAAGTGGACTGTTTGATGGGTGAAAGGTGGGGTTGACCCCAACTGGTCCTGACACTCGGCGCTGAGGGCAGTCTCTGCCACGACTGACCTCTGGAGTTTGCTCTGCCGCAGTTGGAGTCGCATCAACACATGTTCACGGAGAAAACCCAAACTGCCCAGAAAAGCTGCATGCAGGAAAACAGCCTGCTGGGAGCACTTCTTCTCGTGCTGCATGTCCTTCAGCTTACTATTGAAATGCTCATTCACAAACAAGTCTGTTCTCACCACTCCAAAAAAAACCAAAACAGAACAGGAAGATAAAACAAAACCAAAATAACACAGATGAATTGTTATAATCCAGCTTATTCCAAATCATTCAAGGTTGTTATGGTTCATTTTGGTCCAGATCATCCTAGCAAGGCCAAAATTATTAGAACTGTTTAAAACATCAGTCCAATCAGCAGAATCCACCAGACAGGGGTCCTCATGTCCAAAGGTTTAGAGCATGGCTGGAGAGGTCCAGACAGGAACACCCGAACATCTGTCGCAGCACAAAGACCAATGCGTGGGAGTATCTGCACCGTTAGGAGTCTGCACCTTAACTTCAGGACTCCAATGATGGGAGAGATTTAGAGCCTCCATGACATTTAGGTTACTGTAGCTCCTCCCCTTTTCAGTCGAGGGGGCCCGCTCATCTTTGAATCCGTGTCATCCTCCATCACTTTGTTTTGCCCCCCTCATGGAGCACCCCCGCCCCTCCCTGCCTGTTGGATGCAGTCTTGTGTAACTCTCAGTCTAAACCAGTTTCATCTAGTTCACTAGTTGTTGCCAAGAGACCATCTGTGCTTGCAAGCGTGTGCGTCTAAGGTTGCATGTGTGTGTGTGCACGCATTTCTAAAAGGGCCGGGGTCGTCTTCTCCGTGTGAAGCTGGATAACTGGAATTTTCCTGTTCCTGCTGCCAGTGTTACATAAGCGATGAAGAGGAGCAGCTCTGCCTCAGTCTGACGGCCTTTGTGGCCACATAAAAGCCCCTCGGTGGAAGTTGGATGCTGTCACGGTGCTACTTTCAAAGGGAGCTGCTAACAACAACAGAAAAGAATCCAAAACTAAAATGTGTCCCATTAATCCTCTCTGTAAGAACCAAACATTTTCAAAATAAAAGCAGTCGTTTTTGAAGCAGAGGAAGTCCTCTTCTCTGCTCAGCTCCTGCATCAGGATGAGAACTGGACTGTTCCAACACTTCATGCTACCGTAGATCTGCTGCTGTTGTTGGACCGCTGTCCTCCTGATGAGCCAAAAGTTTGAACCAGCCTCTAGCTGCTGTCCACAGATGGACTGATGGATGGAGGTGGAGTTCATGGTTGAGTCGTGGCTGCAGAACAAGCTGCTTATCTGCTTTTACAGGTCGCTGTCACAGAGGAGAAAGAACATATCAGTATCAGTGCAGAGCAGCAGATGGGACGTGTTTCTGCTGAAGATAGTTCAATTTCTATTTAAAGTCCCAGAAAAAGCTGAAACTATCACCAAAAGATTCCGATTTAATTGTAATTTTCTTTAAGTATGTCCTCCATCATCAGAAAAATGCGTGTTAAAAACACTGTTTTCATTGGAGGGTGTCTTCAAAGCAAGCTAGAAAGCTTTTTACCAAAAGATACCATTTACCTTTGGATGCTGGAAAGTTCTAACGATGAGCTTCTGCGTTGTGAATCTCAGAGCCTCTGGTGCACCATGAGCACCATGCACGCTCTAGTTTTCTCTGAACGTCGGTGAACACCAGCCTCTGCAGAAGCTTGTTGTTTATCATTAATCTGCCGTTTTTCTCTCTACAGGAGGAGGAAGCCGCCGGTCTCTTCAGGCAGTTTCTGCCTCTTTGTCACTCTTCCTCTCGTCTGTCAAGTCATGGCCACGTCCCTCATCAGGCGCCAGCTCGCTCTGCCGCTGCAGAGGACCCTGTGGCTCAGAGCTCCAGGTAAATCCGCTTACACTGTTAGAATATTGGGAAATTTTACAGTTTGTAACTCGCTTATCACTGCAAGAACGGAATCTTCTGAAAGTAAAAGGAGCCTTGTTTCAAGAAAAATGATCTCATCCAGACAGTTTTTCAAAAGCAAAAACATTTTATGAAAACATGTCTTAGTGACAAAACACTTTTCTTACCATCTTGGCAGAAGTTTTGGGTGATTTAAAGAGCATTTTTCAAATGTAAAGCATTTTTTACTTGTGTGTGTGTTCCTGCTGTGTTGATCCATGGTTTTTTGAGTGTGTTCATCGGTAAGGTAATGACACTGTGGGGCTGACGCTTCTTCTCTGGGCTGGTGGATCTGTGCCAGTGCTCCTCTAGTGTTGGTGTTGCTGCTTTTTGCAAACTTTCTTATCTGAGCATTTACATCAGGAGAGAGCGTGAACTGTGATGTTCTGCAGCAGGATCATAGCCTGGAGTAATCACCGTAAATGTTTGACTGATGTCCAACAGGATGTGCTTATCAGTCTGTGTAGATTGTTTCCTGCAGGTTTGCTAAAGGTCCATTCTC
This sequence comes from Oryzias celebensis, assembly GCA_014656515.1. Classification (NCBI taxonomy): domain Eukaryota; kingdom Metazoa; phylum Chordata; class Actinopteri; order Beloniformes; family Adrianichthyidae; genus Oryzias; species Oryzias celebensis. The sequence goes on from BNCR01000008.1 coordinate 19,819,089, forward strand.
CTATCAGTCTGACCTGAGCCCATGTCTTAGGTCTGCTTTCTTTCTCTTACTGTAAGTTTCTGCAAACATGCAACACATTTGGTCAAACTTATCCTCCTCTATGATTTCCATCTGTTCTCCTGCAACATTGAAACGGGTTCATTTTGAGGTGACATTGGAATCTTATCTTGAAGCTGCAGAACATCTCTGTCTGACCCACTGAGGTCCAAACGAGGATTTCAGGTATTTGGGTCGGGTTTGTTTTGGCTTCCTTTCATCTCCCTGGTTCTGGCTGTATGAGGCCAGAACACTCCATCACAACCTACATGAACTCTAATGCACAGAAACTGAAGCAAGAGAAGCTTCACAGAAAAAAGCGCCCCGTGGTGCTGCTGGGCGAGGCCGGCCTCCCAGCAGGATCAAACTGGTTCACAGCCTTGTCAGCAGTGAACTTGGGTACAGGAAGCAAAGTTTGGCCTCTGAGCTCTTTTTCAGGCCCCGCGTTCATGCGTTACATAAAGATTGAACTCTTCCACGGCTGCAGACAGAGCTCTGGCTGAAATCAGATGGAGGCCTTGAAGACGATGCCTTTACTTCCTGCTGCTCAGGCTGATGCTTGGGGAGCTGCCTTTAGCTCTGATCACATCACATCTGTTTGTTCCTTCACCCAGTGTCCCCCACAGAAAAGACAGGATAAAAGTCCTAATTATAACACTAGTTTTATGCAGTTTTATGTAGAAAGATGGCATCACTCTTTGCTTTGTCCAGAAAAACATTGTAATCCTGGAGAATCAGAGAGAGAAAAAGTTTGATTGGATTCTTGATCTCTGACTCTCACTCAGTCATCTGCAGTTCTCATCTGAACCCTGCATGACTTCTTGACCCTGTTTACATTTCACTGAGGCCACACGGGCACCAGGTCTGCTGAAGGACCCCAAACCAGCCTGTGGATGACTGGAACTGGTGGATGTGCTGTGGTCACCTCTTCAGAGCTGAAAGCTCTGATCGATGCAGTTCGTGCAGCAGAACTGTAAAGCTCTTAGATCTTCTGCTCTGGGCGCTGTAAGGCTCAGACTGATTTCATGCTCGTGTTTGTGAGGCAGCTCAGCCTGCTGCACGCTGACATCCAATCCATGTTGTTTCACGCCAGCAGGATGGAGCAAGCAGGAAGTCTTCCAGGTAGAGTTAGTTTTGGTTTTTCAAATCAAAACTTCAGTGTGGTGCAGTGGCTAGCGCTCTTTCCTCATGGTGAGAAGACTCTGGTTCAAATCCCAGCTGGGTTCTGTCAGGGTGGAGTTTGCTGCTTCTCCTCCTGCATGTGAGGGTTTTCTCCAGCTTCCTCCTGCAGTCCAAAAGCATGCTTCATGGGTGTGTGTGTGCGCTTGTGTGGTCCTACAACAGACCGGTGACCTGCTAAGGGTGTACCTTCCTTTACATAACAGTAGGGGTTGGCTCCAGCTTCCCCATGACCCCAACAGGAATTCAGCGAGTTCTGAAGATGAATAGAAAATAAAACTTTATGCACGCTGCCAGATATGCTGCTCTGTGCTGCAACAGCACCTGTAATATCTCAACCATACGGGTGGCGTGTAAAAGGGTTGACTTGTGGCTTACCCAGACTATGACAACTGAACCGATAGAATTTCTTAAAAATGTACTTACACATTTGAACCAAAGTGGGAGTGTAAGCATGTATGTCTTAGACCTAAGAATACCTGGTTAAAATGTTATGTTGCGTACTAAAAGGCACTAGATACTGTTTCAGATTAAAATGAATGCATTTGGAAATTAATTGAAACCAGTGAAATTGTCTGCTACCTGGAAGTGAAAGCCAACCTATCCGTTCAGTGTGCAGTGACGAGTTCTACAGGGTCAGCGAAGGCCTGAAGATGAAGAGGAACCGGTGCTTAGTCTTAGTTTAGTCCATGGTTAGTTGGTGAAACTGCATTTAAATCATTCAAGTCCTGAAAAGTTTAGGCAGATTTCTACACAGTTTTTCTCATTTTGAAATCCAGTTTTTGTGGGTTTTTTGAGCTTTCACTTCAATGTATGTGAAAATAAATAAAGAAATGCTTCAAATCAATGAAGGAGTGGACCCTGAATCTATATTCTATGAAAGTTTACTTTCATAGAATATAACTTACTTAGTTTACAGGCCGCGTCAGCTCAGCGGCTGGCAAAGGGTGAGAGAAAAACCCGTTTGCCTTTGTTGGTTCTGTAATAGTTGGACTGAGGCAGCTGTGTGTGCCGTCCTGGACTTGAGCTTGTGCAGCTACAGTGCAGGAACACTTGTGCACTGGATCGGGATTTTTGGGCGGGAATTGCTGACCACGCTGAGGCGAGTGTCAGGCCTCGTTTTCTGGAAGCAGAGCGCAGACCTGAGCTTCCTGAGCTGTGGTTTGTGACACGCCCTCTGGAGAGGACGGTGCATCCTGGATCATGTGATTGTTCAGTCGCTCACCTCTCTGTCTGCTTTAGCAAAGCTATTGTCGATGCATATTCACTGTACAAAGGAAGCACATGAGCCTCATCAATATTTCAGTAAGACCTGTTTAAAGATGAATGAGCAGTGGGTTGATTTCAGGCTGCAGAGCCTGAATCCTGGCAGCTCAGTGAGACGTCACATGACCTTTGAGGAGAGACGCTCTGCATGAGATGTGATCTTCTAAAGCCGTCAGGATGACGGCAGCCTGGGTTTCATGTCTTTGCATAGATGATCACAATGGTGAAGCTCCAGAGAAAGAGTAGCTCTGAAGGAATACTTTGCTGTGACAGCTCAGTCTGCAGGACCCCCCCACCTCCACCACACATCCTGCAATGACCCACTCACAGAGAAGCTGTTCCAGAACCCTGCAGAGAAATCCTGGAAAGCTCACATGAGCAGTGTGCTGCTACCACACATGACCACACGAGAAATTCCAGTGTTTGCTTCTCTATCAGGATGCAGATATGTGAGCAAGACTGCAGCCAAGACCCACATGGAGTTCGACTACGATGGACCCTCCATGAAAACAAGCGTCCCTGGACCACGATCCCAGGTAATGCACACACACACACTCACACACACATGCACACACACACATTCACACACACATGCACACACACACACATGCACACACATCTATACACACATACATACACTTATACACACAGACCAATGCGCACATACACCCACACACGCACACATGCACTCACACACACATGCACACACACACACATGCACACACATCTATACACACATACATACACTTATACACACAGACCAATGCGCACATACACCCACACACGCACTCACACACACACACACACACGCACTCACACACACATGCACACACACACACATGCACACACATCTATACACAAATACATACACTTATACACACAGACCAATGCGCACATACACCCACACACGCACACATGCACTCACTCACACACACACACACATTCTCACACTCACACACACACACATTCTCACACACGCACAGATGATGTCCTGAAGCTGCAAACTTTGTTCCTCTCTTGCAGGCGTTGCTGAAACAGCTCGGAGAGATTCAGGTGAGCAAAATCACAAAGCAATGAGGCGTTTAAAGTTGTGTTGTGATGTTTGTGGTTCAGTTTAACGATGGCTGCGTGCTGCTGCAATGTGTTTGTGGTCAAATAGGATTTCCAACTGTGTGAACTAGTTAAAGAAAGCCTGCAGCAGCAGTGCTGCTCCACACATCTGTGTGTGTCTGTGCTTCCCTCCACACAGACTGAGTGAACATTCATGTGTGTTTGAACATTTCTGACTTGTTTGAGCGTCACATTTGTGGCTCTTCATTTCCCTCCAGCATTGTAGCTGTTTCCACACTGCTACAGGAGGAACATCTATCCGTTAGCCTTGACTTCCACAGCCTCTTTATTCAGACAAATGTAAAGATGAAGCTTTTGACTCAACAACAGCAGAAAAACCAGCAGAGAAGAAGTGTGACAATGCTGACGGCTGGAGCTGCTACTGAAAACGCTGCAGAATGAGCTCATGAAGAATGACTCCATGTTATCTTAACTTAGTGACATTAGTTAATGATACTTAATGATGAAGTTACATAAAACACATTCTTTGATGTTATTATCCGGAACAATTGCCAATTAAATGTTAGAGATTAAACTATCTAAAAAAATCCAAAAAATGAGGTGAAAGAATACAACAGGACATTCTTTCTAAACCTTTATTGTAAACCTCTATTCTAAACCTTTATTTATACTTTTTAAAGTTTTTAAAATCCCGTTTCAGGAGAAAGAGCCAAATACCTGAAGGATCTGAAACTGTGGAGCAGCAGAATGAATCATAAAACAAAACACGTGTAGGATGAACAGACAAGCCGTTGGGCAGGGCGCCATGTCTCTGGGGTGAAGTCACCTCCATGACCATGCTCTATGGAGTGGGTCCAGATAAAGGATGGACTAAACATGTAATTCACAAGATAAAGCATCTGAAAAAACTAAAAGAGAGTCGAGACTATTGATGAACGTGAACAGATCACCAGGCTCTCGTGTGGAGGCCATTTGAGCATGCAGCTGAGGCTCGGTATGAGGAGCTGAGAGCATGCACATGGTGAGAACACACAACTCTGTGAGAAGGAGGAGAAGTTGACTGATCACAGCAAATACTGACCACCACCTTCAGTCCAGATTTCTGACGCTCACTCGGGTTTCCTCACACCGCAGAACCATGTCAGTCTGAAGAGGATTCAGGATCAGTGATGACCTGGACATCCATCAAAGGATAAAACAGTGTCAGACGTTTGTGTTGTTTGAGGATCTGCTGCAGGACGAGCTGCTGAAGCGGAGCGTGTTTCTCTGCAGAACGTGGGCGCCATCAATTTCTTCTGCAACTATGATGACAGCAGGGGAAACTACCTGGTGGATGTGGACGGCAACCGCATGCTGGACCTCTACACCCAGATCTCCTCCATCCCCATTGGTTAGTATCAGGAAGTCCCATGGCAGCATCACAGGGCCTGAAGAAAGCTTGCATCATTTATTTTATTATTTTTATTCAGTTGGAAGGGATGAATTTCAGTGAGTATTGCCATCAACATAAACAAGAGTTTTACTTTATTTTTAACATTTTATCTGATCAGAGAAGAACTTACATAATGTGAAAACTGTTTTCTGGAGGTTTTAGGCTGTAAACCTCCTCACTGACGGCACACTTCTCAGCTGGACACGGACATTGTCAAACTCGTCTCTCTTGTTTACCAACCTTTATAGAAAAATGAAGTGAATGAAAGCAGAGATCTACTGAACACATTCTGTACAGCAGACTCTTCACAGAGGCCAATGACTGACAGTGATCTACAGCCAATCAGGATGCAGAACACAATGTTCTAGAAAAGCAGCAAAACTGCACCAAAAAGCTGAGATTATTAAAAGTTACCCATGCTATGACAAAGGACCCCTGGAAATCCTTCTCTTCCTGCGTCTTTCATGACCCCACCCAAACACCACATTACACACACACACACACACACACACACACACACACACACACACACCCCCAGACCACCACAGCGTGCAGAGTGTGGGCCAGCAGAGCGCTGAGCAGATGTCTGTCTGAGCGTCTGAACCCAGCAGTGTCTACACGGTTTCCTGACTGAGACGATCTCAGACTGAAGAGTGCGGTCTGAAGTTGTAGCTGCTCTGACGGCTACAGGACTGATGAAGAAAGAACTGCCCCCAGCATTCAAATGAGCCCCATGCAAAGCAGCTTTGGTGCAGAGGTCCTGGTTTTCTCTTTGTGCTGCAGCAGATCGGGGTCACCCTGTCGCCTTGTCTCTTAAAAATATAGACACATTTACAACAAATGGATTGATTTGAAACTAGATAACACAAAGCAGCATTTTAGTCCACATATTGATGTTGAGGAGTCTGTTTTCCAGAAGTAGATGTTCTTAATGCCATACTGCCTCCTGCTGGTGAAGCCGGGAATCAGTCTGCTTTATGTAAGCCTGTGGCATCTGTTTATGTAAGAATCAAGGCTTTTCTGTTCCTCTGAAGCACCAGGCAGCAAACAAACATGCATGAAAGTTCAGTATCCATAACATGTCCTCAGATATGTGAGAACTCTTCACAACATCTGGAAGTGTTCTCATAAAAATCACTGCTCTGTATTTTCCAGGCTACAACCATCCTGCTCTCCTCAAGCTCATGACCAACCCCAACAATCTGGTAGGTTCTCTCCACACTCTGCAGCGTCGGCTGCACAGGTGAGAGTGTGCATGCATGCATGCACCACTGCCATGTCTGAAATCAGCTGCTGCTACTCCTGCAGGTGCTGGAGAATAGAGGACATGCTGGGTTCATCTGGAGCCCTGCAGACTCATGCATACGTCTGAGGCCAAGCTTTTATGTTGGTTAAAACATTCTTATGAAAAGTCATTGACGTCTCACCGGGACCTGAAAAACTCATTCATAGGTTCATCTTTAGTGGACTAGATTTCTGTAACAGATGAATCAATCAGGAAACTGCAACTTTTTCAGAACTCAGCTGCTCGTGTTCTCACAGGAACAAAAAAGTAGAACCACATCAGTCCAGTTCTGAGGTCTTTACACTGGCTGCCTGTCTGCCAGAGGATAGACTTTAAGGTTATGCTACTGGTTTATAAAGCTTTGAATGTTTATCACCAAAGTACATGACTGACCTCCTGACCCAGTATATACCAGCCAGACCTCTCCACTCATCTGGATCCAGTCTTTAGTCAGTTCCTAGAGTCCAAACTAAACATGGAGAATCTGCATTCAGCTTCTATGCTCCATAGATCTGGAACAGACTTCCAGAAAACCTTAGATCAGCTGAAACACTCAGTGTATTTAAATCCAGTTAAAGACCCACCTGTTCTCAGCTGCATTTGATTCATTTGGATTCAAATGTTTAAATCTGTGCTGTTTATCTATGATTGTTTTAAATTCACTTCTTTTTAACTTTCTTTAAATTTGTATCTTAGTGATCACTCCTTTAATTTTTCTTTTAGATCTTTTATTTTTTTGGAAAGTTGTCTGCGATGCCTTTTTACACAAACATTATAGCCTCGGCTAAAATGTATGACTCAGCATTAAACGGATGCTGTTTACTTGACGTCTGAATCCTTTTCGTGGTTAACCAAAAATCCCTGGATTCTGAAGTCAAAGAGATTGTGTGGTTTTTAATGTAGTATCATTCATGATGATGAGTCTTTGTGTGAGATATTAACATGTCTGTGTCTCCTCAGAGTACGTTTGTGAACCGCCCCGCTCTGGGAATCCTGCCCCCCGAGAACTTCCCGGACAAAGTCACCGAGAGTCTTCTCTCTGTCAGTAACACGCGTTACACAGCCGGTCACAAACTGGACGATCTTTTCTTAGCTTTGACTTTTTCATGTCTAACAAGCCGCCCTGCCCTTGTGTCTGACCGCCTGTCAGGTGGCCCCCAGTGGGATGAGTCGCGTCCAGACGATGGCCTGCGGGTCATGCTCCAACGAAAACGCCTTCAAGTCCATTTTCATCTGGTACCGGGTGAGTGTGCCCGTCCGCCTGTGGTTCAGAGAGCAGCCGTCTGCAGCTTCCAGAATGTTGGTGCTGAAGAAGAAACTCTCCTAGTTTTCATGTTGCTGCTTTTCCATGTCTGTATGATGACCGTGTCTGAGTATGAGCCTGCTGTCATAACTTTCATTCTGGACTGTGCCCGCTGCTGGCACAGAGCAGCTGTAACCTGTGTCTGAAACATTTCCACTTTGAGAGGAAGATCAGCGTTTCAGTAGCAGTGCTGGGATTTCCTGTCTCCCTGTTTACCTGCATCCCAGCATTCCCATTTGAGGATTCAAAAAGGGGCAAAAGCCCGTCATTGACATGTCATGACACTTGTGGGTTAATACTCAGGGTGTCTCCCCCCCCAATGATCCCAGAGTACACCTCTGGTCATGTGACCGTCTCTGAGCAGGTTTTGTTGCCTCTCCGTCCTGCTTGTGTTGCTGAAACTGTGTGAGGTGTAACAGAAAGGTGTCTGCTTTTGCTTCAGAACAAGGAGCGAGGCCTGACTGGACCTTCTGCTGAAGACTTGAGCTCCTGCATGGTGAACCAGGTCTGCCTCTGTCAGCACGCCGTTGTCATGGTTTCCCTTTTCAGTTTTCCCCGTGTGACTGTTGGTTTCGTTCATGTCTCAGGCTCCAGGCTGCCCTGATCTCAGTATTTTGTCTTTCATGGGAGCATTCCATGGAAGAACCATGGGTATGTCAGACACTGATCCAAACCCCTTTCATGAGACGATTCACTGACACATAAAGCAGAAAGTTTGCTTGAGTATGAATGAAAGCGTATTTTTATTGTTGTGATGCAGAAACATGTTGCTATGATGTTGGTTGTAGGATCACAGGAACGTCAACAGTAATGAAGCATCCAAACAGCTAATAGTAGATGGAAGAAACAGTTGTTAAATTGATCTTTTGAAGACCTGTAACCTTAAGCCTTTCAAGATCCACGTGGCCTTAAAGACAAGCTGCTCCATCTTTGATAACTCACATGTTTTGTGTGCTCTGTGGGGTAAGGTTGCTTGGCAACGACACACTCCAAAGCCATTCATAAGCTGGATGTGCCGTCCTTGGACTGGCCGATCGCCCCGTTTCCGAGGCTGCAGTATCCTCTGGAAGAGTTCAGAAGAGAGAACGAGCAGGAGGAGGCCCGCTGCCTGGAAGAGGTGGGTGCTTATCTGACCTCCACGTGCACAATTCATGTGACCTCCACGTGCACAATGCATTCATCTTTAGAATGGAGGTTTCAGCTTCAACTGTAGTGTTCATAAACCCCTGCTGTTTATTGGACAAATGATGCACGTAAACATTCAAATCCAGCTGTGATGAACTTAAGACTTCATCCAGCAGAAACTGATGTTTTAGATACGGATTTACCTTCTCAGTCCGTGAGTGAGTTCCTGTGGTCAGTACAGTGTACAGTCAGACGCTTTGAAGTTGCTTTTTCTTCAGAAATGTTGAGCTCGGTTCTCCTCTGCAGGTGGAGGATTTGATCGTGAAGTGGAGGCAGAAGGGAAAACCTGTTGCCGGCATCGTGATTGAGCCCATTCAGTCTGAAGGTGGAGACAACCATGCCACCGTAGACTTCTTCAGAAAACTCCGCAGCATTGCTCGAAAGGTAACAGAAATGGAGACTGCAAAGAGCTTTGAAGCCCCGCCCCCCAGCAACCGCAGACCGTGAACGGCTCACTGACTGCAAATGAGAACTAGACAGAGTGATGTCATCCGAAGAAAACGGTTTACTTCCAGCCCCAACTAAATGAAGTCAATTCAGTCACCATTTTTTCTTGATACGAATGCCACCACGCTGGAACCAGACGTTGTCAGTGATTGGTCAGAGTCAGTGTGAGTCTGCGTTTCTATGGCAACCACTTTTACCAATCAGGAGTGAGCTTGTAGGAAGGCCACACCCCTATACAAATCTGCCAAACATTTTGATCGTTAGACTTAAGGCGACCTACTTTTTTGAGGCATCTGATTGGTCAGTTTAGAACTTCCAATACAGAATGAAACATAAAATAATCTTGATTTTCAAGAACACAGCGACAAAAAGGTATAATGGTTACTCTAACCCAGGGGTCTCCAACCCTGATCCTTGTGAGCTACTGTACTGCTGTCCTGACAGTTGCATTGTTTGAAAAGCATAAACGTCACTCAGAAGTTTATCGCAGTTTTCACAGATAGTTGCAACCAAAACCCGCCTGCATTAGTATGAACTCGACCATGCGATTGTGGAGACCATTGATGTGACGACCAAACGCTGTGAAGGACAAACCGGGCTTTAGACACACACAGAAAGGGAGCTTAAAGATGCTGGTGAGAAGCCTGTTTCCGTTCACCTTCATAGTTGGTTGACATGGCTGATTATGGTTGAAGTTAATCAGGTGACATAAAGATTTTCTGTTGGTGACTGCTGTGTTCAGACTGTTTCAGTGTCCCAGAGCGCTCACACTCCTCTGCCACATGCAGCTGAGGATCCCGTCTCTGAGCTCGGGTCTTTGCTCTTGTCCAGCGTCTTCTTCATCTCTGCCTCTCCCTCTGTGGTGTCTGCCTGCCCCCCCACAGCACGGCTGTGCGTTTCTGGTGGATGAGGTCCAGACTGGTGGAGGAGGCACGGGAAAGTACTGGGCTCATGAGCACTGGGGCATGGACGACCCGCCGACATCGTCTCCTTCAGCAAGAAGCTTCTGACGGGGGATACTTTCACAAAGATGAGCTGCAGGCAGATAAGGTTTGCTCTCCTGCTTTTACCCGCACTCGGGTGTGTTTTTAGAAACGAAATGCTCTGACATCCTCATGGACCCTCCTGGCTCTTCCAGCTACAGGACCACTCGTTATTTCTGGAGTAAACGTGTTTCCTCCCACAGCCGTACCGCATATTCAACACATGGATGGGGGACCCATCCAAGAACCTGTTCCTGGCTGAAGTCCTGAACGTGATCCGCAGAGAAAACCTTCTGGAGGAAGTGACCCGCTCTGGGAAAGCTTTGATGAACGGCCTTCATGAGCTGCAGGTACTTTAACAGATTCAACAAGTGACCTGAATACTCTTCTTTCATGTGTGGTGGCAGAGGAGTTCCTAAGGCCAGTTCCAGGCACCTGCTCAGGCTTCAAAGCTCCACATGAGGCTTCGTCACTCACTTTCAAACTGATTAGAAAAATCTAAACACAAATGCCTGAAGTGTTAGCTCGTTACATCGCAGTTCACCTTTTGTGCATGCTTTTTATTTTTACGCTGCTCTGTGTCCTGATTGGATGTAGATCTTGTCAGTCAGTCTCCATCATTTGGTGTCTCCTGTGTCTGTTCAGTTTGCCAGAGATCTTTATCGCGATCAGATCTGTGGAAACAGCGAGTTTCAAATTATTATGCAAAAGATAATTTTCTAAATACTAAATGCAAATGACAGTCAGCATCATTTAAGTTACTAACCATTAGAGTATATATGAAATGTTTTTGAACAAACCTTCTAATCTCCTAATCTTTTTGACACTTAAATACATTTTGCATTATAATTTAGAACACACTGGAGTTTCATCATTAATTTTAGTTATTCTACTACTATAATTTTTACTATTTTTGGAATATAAAACCTGCGTTGAACGAAGGAACACTGTATCTGTGACAAAAGTCTTAATGCTAAAACAGCAGAAAAGAAGAGACTTTTCAAAGACTAGAAGATGATGATGAAGACAGCTAAGATGATACAAACAAGTAACTTTTCAGAAAAATCTTCAAAGCAGAAAACCACGTTATTGATGCTGGTCCTCTCTGTGTGACCCACAGGCTCAGTACCCGGGCTTACTGAGCCGAGCTCGAGGGCAGGGGACCTTCTGTGCCATCGATGTTCGTGATGCTGAGACCCGTGAGAGGATCATGCAGCAGACTAGAGACAAAGGTAGGCAGCAGATCAGCATCCAGCGGGTTGTGGGATGTGTTTGAACTCTTGCTTCAGGTGAAAGCTTTCCCTGCAGATAAGCTGCAGAAGGACTTGAACTGCAGTAGTTTGTTTGTGGTCATTACTCGCTCTGATGCCTTGCTGCAGGAAATCCTGTTAACTCTCTTTGTCCTTGGCAGGGGTGATCCTGGGAGGATGTGGAGAAAAATCCATCCGTTTCCGTCCAGCACTGATTTTTAAGGAGTATCACGCCCACCTCTTCCTCAACATCTTCAACGACGTGCTGGCTCAGCACAAATAATTCCCGAGAGCTCCCATTTACACAAACTCACAGCTGGTCCAGAGAGCGGGGGTGGGGGGTGGGGTGTCATGATAAGTACGACACACACTGATCAACAAATGTCACTAAAATGAGGCTTAGTCAGTGATGACTATCAGCTGAGCAGCTGGGACGAGTCTGCTTTGCAAACACATCTCTCTTTTAACTCTCTGAGTTTTCCCGTGTTGACCCCAGTAGATGAAAAGATGGCGAACATTTGGACACGCCTCCTCCTGAAAATCCATGCTCTCATGCCATTTTCTTTCACATGGATGTTATCATTGGTTTGCTGTTTCATTCAGCTGTAAATCAACATGTGAACAGTGTTTCTTGTCAGTTCTCTGGTTCAGTGTTTCCAGATGTTGTGATGATTTAGAGATTTGGAAATGAATGAAGTCTGATTCTGATGGAGCAGGCTGAAGCATGAAGAGCAGAGTCATCAGCACAGGCCCCCCTGTAACCACCAGTATAAAAAAGGGTTCACTTTTCCAAAAATATAAGCCATCTTGATAGACCTCAACGCCTGTGACCAGTCCTCCTGCTAGATTTTGAAGTCCCCTGCTGATGCAGTTTTTACACAAACAGCGGAAACTAAAACCTGCAGACTTAAGATGTTGTACGTCAGTGAGTTTAGGCACTCAGGGATGATGACACTCACAATGAGCCACCATGCAAGATGCCAGCTCCAGCCCCAGCACAAGCAGGCATGCTGCCATCATGATTAGGGGTTCCGTAACATCTCCAAAAGGACCCCAGCAGACTCTGTGCGAGAAGTCAAACCCGCCTGTCGATTTGAACTGTAAGTTATATGTAAGTCTTAAATGACCACGCAAATGTCATTGATGACTCTGTGCCTCCATCTTACTCTTTCTATAACGATACTAAAGTAAGCTGAAGTCAAAGCACTCATCTGACTCGTGACTGAGAGTTTTCTACATACATGTTTGGCCTGTTAACCATGGTTTGATTAACAACCTCTCAGCAGTAATAGAATCCACTGATGAAGACTAGAGCCGAATGTTTATCCTCCAATCGCTGCTCAAACAAAGGAGGTCATAACCTCCAGATCCCAAAGGTTAGCCTTCTAAAGGGTCTAAAACTATACAATCTTAGAGGCTGCTTCTGTAATCTTTTTGCTTGCTGTTGCCTGCAGCGCCCCCTGGAGGCCGAGTTAGCATGTTCATTGTGTGCCTGCATGAGTTCTTCTGGCTCATCTGTCCTCCTGTCCCTCCACAAACATGCATGCTGGTTCAGAGTCTAAAGACTGTAGATGTGTGAGGGTGTGTTCAGGCACAATGTCACATGTTCAGCAACCAGCCAATCAGGCTGGATGAACACCCCCCCCCCCACCCCCACCTCCCCACATGGCTGCTGCCTGTTCGACATTAAGGCCAAGAAGAATCAAATAAATTGTCTTTTCTTTTGACATGACAGTAAACTTGTAAGTGAGGAGCTGGCACAGCAAGCTTCTGAAACCCAAACTGGAGCAGGACAGAGAATCGCTTGCAGCAAAACTCCATTAGGGGGCGCTGTAAGCTGGAGAGGGCAGCAGATGGCCTCAAATTTCCATGGAGAATGTGATCAGCTTCATGAATAGTCTTAACCAAATTCATGTCTTTCATGTTATAATCACAAAAACGACATGTATAAATATTCTAACATGTTTTTTACTCATTAATGACAGAACTTTATGTAAAGTCTTGAACAAATGCCAGAGTCAGTTTGTCTGAAAGAAGAGAGGCCAGGGTTGGTTGCGTCAGCTGGTGGTGATGCTGACGGCAGTGCCTGCCTCTGTGGGGTCAGTCGGTGTTATCTGAAGTATCTTTAACATCCTTAAAAGCGTGACTACTTGCACTTGTAATCCCAGATAGATGATTATTGATGTAATTATTGTAGATTGTTCTTACTGTGGTTCTGGTCATGTTTGTGAAAAATAAAGATTTTGGTAATGCAAATGTTTGTCTTGGATTGCAGATGTTTGTCGATCCAGGAGCTATAAGCATATAAGCAGCTTTGAAATGCTCTTTCTGGATTTTCCGTCATTTGGACACTGAAGATGTGGTTCAGTGACCCACAGACACAAACAGCATTTCACATCTTTAAGAATGTTGGTGTTTCAGAGGAAACTTTGCCACAGATCAGTTTGGTTGAATTTGTGGGATGCACATGTTGGGCAGTTGGATCCTCTGATTTCAGGATAATCAGAGAGAACAGGCTGGGCTCATAAACAACACAGAGCGATGGAGAAATGTCACGTGACCTGATCGTGGTCCAGAGAGACTGTGGCAAAGGAGGAACTGTTGGGGCCGAGCGCACTTTGATTGTCCTATCATCAGAGAAGATCCTGAAGGAAAGTTCCTGTAACTGGAAATTTTCTGATTACTCACAGAAACATACAGTTATTTCTCTCATTCATGAATGAGGATGTCATTGATACATTTGCCAACAGTTTATTTCCTTATGAATAATGTTTAAGTGTTTTTGAATAATGTTTAAGCAGATGTTGCAGTATCCATGTATTCCCAAAAATCTAAATCCAAGCTTTAAGTCTCAGTTTCTGGCTGATGGATGTTCTTAGTCTGCTTCTGCAGGAGGTTTTCTCTTTGAGTTTTCCCCTTCCCCTATCACCTTTGATTGAACTCCAAAACTGAGCTGGTTACCTTCACATCGGCATGCTTTCGCCATGAGCACGCTTCTTTTGGGGAACCCATGCAGCTGGCATCTACTCGCCTGACACTGGAAGAGAGAAGCAGACGCATGCAGAGGATCCTGTACATCTACTGCGGTCATTCTGGCCACCTGCGAGCTTCTTGCCCAGATTGTTCACCCAGACAATTGGGGAGCTGGTGAGTGACACTTTCTCTCATTTTTTAAGTACCGATCACTCTACGGATAGCAAATAGGCTTATTTTGACCAAAGCAATGGTAGATTCAGGCGCTGCAGGAAATTTCATTGATTTGGATTTTGCCCAAGCTAATTCTATTCCCCTGCTGCCCTGCGAGTCGTGGGTGGTGGTTTCCGCCCTAGATGGTTGTCCCCTGGGCTTGAGTTGGATCAAGTTCCTGACTCCGGATCTTCAACTCGATATTCAGTACCAACATCAGGAACTCATCCGGTTCTTTGCCATTGACTCTCTTTGCTGGATCCTCATGTGGGAACTGCCATGGCTCGAGACCCATGACCCCACCATCATCTGGTCCACAAACACTCTCAAGTTTGAGTCACCGGTATGTCGCCAAAATCACCATATCAACCCATCCGGAGCTTCGTCACAGCCATAACAGTATCAGCTAGCTGCTACCAGGATCACTATGGACAATTCAGTTACCCTTGTGAAGTATTGTTTTGGTGTTATAAGCAATTCTGATCATTCTCTCTTGTGTATTGCCTTCTCGTGTTTGACCTTGCTTGTTTTGGTTGTTATTAAACTCACCTGATTGCACATGGATCCACGCGCCTCTGCATCTTCGTTACAATATTTATGTTTGTTGCCGTAATTTGAGAAAATGTGGAGAAGTTCAAGGGGTATGAATACTTTCGCGAGTCACTGCATTTTTCCAGCTTCTCATGTTCCTTCTTCTTGATGTTACCATCTCTTGGTACTGCTACATCCACCACAACAGCTTTCCTCTGTTCTTTATCCACCACTACAATGTCTGGTTGGTTCACCGTCTGCATCCTGTCCGTCTGTACCTGGAAGTCTCACAGGATCTTTGCTTTCTGAAGTGTTTGCCATTTTTACTCTGGGTTTTCCAGTCCATATTCTGCACACATGTTCCTGTTTACTATTCCAGCCACTTGGTTGTGGCGCTCCATGTATGCTTTCCCGGCCAGTGTTTTACACCCTGCAGTTCTGTGCTGGATAGTTTCCTCTTTGCACAGTCTACACCTTGGCTCTTGTCTGCTGTGGTAGATCTGAGTCTCTATCGTTTTGATGCTCAGGGCATGTTCCTGAGCTGCCAGAATGAGCGCTTCTGTACTGTAGGCCAGCCCTTTCTAAGCATCAGTAGGACTTCTGGATATCAGCCACTTCAGTTATGGTTTGGTGGTAAATCCCATGCAGTGGCTTGTCCTCCCGTGAGGATCTGTCCCCCATACTGTCCATTGTCTGAGGCATTCACTGAGCACACTGTCAGTTGGGGCCTTGAGCTTGATGTATTCATGCATCTTTGATGTTTCATCCTGAATAGCGGCTTCCACACTCACTAGTCCTCGGCTTCTTTCCTTGCGGTTAGCATACAGTCTCAGAGTGCTAGATTTGGGATGGAACCTTCCATGTATGATGAGGAGCTTCTGTATCTTAACATCAGTGGTCTGTATCTCTTCATTTGGACATCGCCGATTCCTGCAGGGAATCTGATGACTGTCAGTGCATGACTGTTTATTGCCCAGGTCTTGTTCTTGCCATTGAGCTGGCTTCTCAGGACTTACCCTACCCGTTGGAGGTATTTGGCTGTTGCAGCTTTCCTTATTGTCTATTCCAGGTTTCCATTTACCTGTAGAGTTCCAAGGTACTTGTAACTGTCCTCAATGTCTACTGTCCTCAGAGTCAATGTTGCTCTCCCTCTTAACGTATACCCTGTAGCTTGATTTCATCCATGTAGAGGAGGTGAATGATTATTGCCCCATTCCTGAGTTGGTATCCATAGACAGTCTTGTTGATTATTTGGCTGAGGGGCTTCGGACCTATGCAGAACAGCAGTGGGGACAAAACGTCTCTCTTTCGTATATGCCACATTTGATGGACACTTGTGCAAGTGGCTTCCCATTGGTTTCAAGGGTGTTTTTTTTCCACAGCTTTATTGAGTTTCCTATGAAGGCTCTTAGAGTACTGTTGATGTTGTACAGTTCCAAGCATTCAGTGATCCACGTGTGGCGCTGAGTCATTGTAATAAATAATAAATTGCAATAAATCCAGGTTGTGCACAGGATGGTGTGTCGTGAAGTGCAGTCTTGAGCAACTGTTCTGTCAACCAGAGTAAAGTTGGTTGAGAAGTGGTGGAAACCTCAGGGTTTCCCACATGAAGGAGAGATCCTCAACCCTGGGCGAACAGGTGATGCACTAGAACTTATAAAGAAAAGTGAGCTTAAATAATTCTACAACTACATGGTTGAATAACAAGTAAATGTCTAATAAACAAACACGTCTAGATAAACAGCTACAAGTTAAGATAACAGCTAAATATTTAAATAAACAAAGACATGTTTGAATAGTCTATCAGATGGGCTTCATCCAGTAGGAATTGTGGAAACAGCTGGGGTTGCTGGAAGAGCCAAAGGCGAGGTCACAGCCAAAGACAGGAGCACAGGCGAGGTGAGGTCACGGCCAAAGACAGGAGCACAGGCGAGGCGAGGTCACAGCCAAAGACAGGAGCGGGAAGAGCCAAGGCAAGGTTACAGCCAAGGACAGGAGCACAGACGATCCACATGGAATCAGAAATCTCTCCCGCTTCCCCGTAGGGGGGTGGGAAAGAGGGACAACATGTGAATCGCACTGCACCAAACAGAGGCATGATAAACCAAATAAAATAAAGCATTGGCAGATGGCAAGTGATGTAATGAAGATTGCAGGTGGGGGGGATACAGACCCGGGTTAGGGTAGGGGAGAGAGGAAGGGTGGGAGGGTGTAAGAGGCAGACGAAGAGTGAGTAGGAGCGAGTAGAGCCAGTGTGGTAAACTTCATTACAGTAGGTGAGGTAGAGGAGCAGTAAATTAAATATTCTCTGATTACTAGCTAGTCTGGCAGTAATCCTGTCCAAAGAGGAATGTTTAAGTCTAACTTTGAATGTAGAAACTGTATCAGTTTCTCTTACACGAGCTGGGAGCTTATTCCATAAAACAGGAGCTTGGTGACTAAAGCCTCTACCTCCAACTGTGCTTTTACAGATTCTAGGAACCACCAGCAGTCCTGCATTTTGTGAGTGAAGTGTTCTGTTTGGTTGGTAAGGCTCTATGAGATCTTTAATATAGGATGGGGTCATACCATTCAAGGCCTTATAGGTTAGCAGGAGGATTTTGAACTGGATTCTAGATTCAACTGGTAGCCAGTGAAGTGAAGCTAACTCAGGAGTAATGTGTTCTCTTCTGTTGGTTCCTGCTAACAATCTAGCTGCTGCATTTTGAACAAGCTTTTTAAAGAACTTTTAGGACACGCTGCTAGCAAAGAGTTACAGTAATCCAGCCTAGACGTAACAAATGCATGGATGAGTTTTTCAGCATCACTTCTAGATAATGTTTCTGATCCTAGAAATATTGCGTAGGTGAAAGAATGCAGTTTTACAAGCCTGTGATATGTGAGCTTTAAATGATAAATCCTGGTCAAATAAAACATGCAGGTTTCTAACTGTGGGATTGGAGGCTATATTTACACCATCCAGGGAGACCATCTGAACAGGTAGGGCATCTCTGAGGTATCTTGGACCTAGTATAATGACCTCAGTTTTTTCTGGGTTTAGGAGGAGGTAATTAACTGCCATCCAAATCTTGATGTCACTAATGCAGGCATTAAGTTTCTCTAAGCGGTCATTCTGGTCGGGTTTAATGGCTAAATACAACTGTGTATCATCTGCATAACATTGAAAATGAATGCCGTGTTTCCTGATTATGTTCCCTAGAGGCAACATGTAAAGCATAAACAGGATGGGTCCTAGAACTGAGCCCTGTGGGACTCCGTGGCTAACTCGACTATAATGGGAGAAATGTCCATTTACATGAACAAACTGGTACCTATCAGATAAATAGGATTTAAACCATTGAAGATCCTCTGATCCCTATGTCATGCTCTAGTCTCTGGAGTAAGATTGCTGTGGTCTATAGTGTCAAAGGCTGCACTAAGATCTAACAGGACCAGGATAGAGATTAGTCCCTTTTCTGTGGCCAGTAACAAGTCATTAGTGACTCTAACTAGTGCAGTTTCAGTGCTATGGTGAGGTCTGAACCCTGACTGGAAATCTTCAAAGAGGCTATTGTCCTGTAGGTGGCAGTATAGCTTCAGTTTAATTGGTTTGTCTGATTAATACTGATTAATACTGAAAATGTTAAATAACAGACAAATCTACTGACCACATAGAAGATCAATCCAGCAAAACATCATTAACATCTGCCATTAAGTTTGTAATTGCTCTCTGAAATTTCTACAAAAAAAAAAAATCTAAATTGTAGTAGATTTTTAAAAAATTAAACATTTGGTTGAGACAGCATTGTCTAGTATTTCATTTTCTGTGTGCTGATGATGAAAACCTAAAACTTTTTCATCAACTCAGGAAAAAAAAGCTCCTGCTATTGTTCTCTTTTAGCTTATGTTTGTTGCTAACAAGAGACAATATTGTCCATTTTGTCATAACCTGGTCTATTCCTCCTGGTGTTTAAACTATTAGGAAAACTTAATCAGTAGATGATCACATCCAGTTTGAGTATGACACTGTCAGCAGGTTTACTCCTACAGCAGAGGCTTATTCCTTTAGCTTACCTGCAGCAGAATCATTCTGAAGGTATCATGACAGACAGCCATTAAGCCACTTAATTTTATTAACAGACATATTTCTTGCCCCGCATGAGTCAAGCGTTTTAACATATGTATATATATATATATTTTTAAAGAGAGGAAGTGAACGTTCTCCTAATACAGACTGGATGTAATTTACTTACATAATGAAACAGGTACAGTTACAGTTAGAACTTAACAGTCATAACATGTTCAAATGTTTTTTTCCAGATATATTTCACATCTCTCTCACTCCTACAGAGTTTTATTTAACACACTTCTCTCAGGTTAGTGTTTCAGATGATTAAACAACATATATTATTGTCCAGTAGTGATGGAGTGTAGAAGAATTCTCACTACAGTAGTTTTTATTTCATATGTGATGAGATAACGTGATGTCAGACTCAGGTTGCAGTCTTTGTTTGCTAAAACTGAACTCCTAACGGTCGACTCGGTTCTTTGCATCACACATCCAACCAAACCCTCAGCTTCCACGTGTCTTATCCTTAAGTGGGCGGAGCCAACCGGGAGACCGGGGGCTTTGCGTGACAACGTGGCGCTTAGTAACCAATAGGAACCCGCCTTCAGCTTTTCTTGTAGTTTCTTCCGTGTCTCACTTTCTATTGGATAAAAACTTTTGCTACTCGCCAGTGATTGGCTGTATGTAAAACAAGCCCCGCCTCTTCATGCAGAGTTATAAAAAGGCAGAGTGCCAACGCGTCCGACGCACCTTGAAGTCACCACGGCGGGAGGCGCGCAGACGGAGCGTGAGGCGCTGACTGACTGGAAGCTGATTTCACGCGCGTGCGGGAGAGTCTGACGTGCAGGTTAGAGCAGCGTCATGTCGCTGCTGTTCTATTGGTTCCGCTTCTATCCTCGGTGCGGTTCTGTTCTTTGAAGGCTTTGACTGACTTTATCTTCTCCTCCGCTGCGCGCGCGCGCGCGTGCGTTGAACCCGTTAGGAACCATGATGCTGCTGGGTCCCTTCGCCTTCCTCTGCATCCTGGCCGCCACAGCCGTTTCTGTCCCCCCCCAGGAGAAGCGGGTCCATCACCAGCCTGACCTGAGCGACCACGTCCACGATGATGCGCACGGTTACCAGTACGACCACGAGGCCTTCCTGGGCAAGGAAGAGGCCAAGACCTTTGACCAACTGACCCCAGAGGAGAGCAAGGCCAGATTAGCGTAGGTTCTCCTGATGCTCCTCTCTGTGAAGGAGGAGACTAAACTCCGAAATGCTCAGGTGGCTTCACAACATCAACTGAGTTCATAGCCGAAAGTATTTGTTTACTTTTAGATGGTCATCATTTAAAGGTCATGTCCAAATTCTTCAATCAATGACTGTAAACAAAGCTGAGTGTCTGTGACAAGCCCTTTGACTTCCAGACTGAATCACATCACCCTCTGTGGGTGGTTTCTCCTCTACCCTCTACCAGAGGGCTGGAGCTTGAAGGTCCTGCAGTCTCTAAGCTGTTCCTAGTACTGCACTTTTCTGGACTGAGATGTCTGAGGTCTTCCAGGGATCTGCTGTAACCACTGTAGCTTCTGTGCTGTCCTGTAGGTCAGCCTTTCTAGCCATTGGTAGAACTTTCCATCAGCCACTTCCATAACCACACTGAACCATCCTTTGCAGAGGCTTGTCCTCCCATGAGGATCTGTCCTCCATCACAGCCTCCTCTGCTGTCCATTGTCTGAGACATTCACTGATCACACTGTCAGTTGGGGCTTTGAGCTTCATGTATTCATGCATCTTGGATGTTTCATCCTGAATGGTGGCTTCCACACTCACTAGTCCTCATCCTCCTTCCATATAGCTAGCATACACTCTCAGTATTTTGGATTTTGAATGGAAGCCTCCATGTATGATGAGGAGCTTTTGTGTCTTAACATCCGTGGTCTGTATCTCTTACTTCGGCCCTCTGATTATTCCTGCAGGGTATCTGATGACTGGCGGTGTGCAACTGTTTATTACCCGGGTCTTGTTCTTGTCATTGAGTTGGCTTCTCAGAACTTGCTTTACTCATTGGAGGTATTTGGCTGTTGCAGCTTTCCTTGTCTGTTCCAGGTTTCCATTTGTAGAATTCCAAGGTACTTGTAACTGTAGCACAAAGCTTTTCCCTTAAAACTAATCTGAAGCCAACTGCAGCACAAAGAACCATCTGCCTGCTTCCATGGTAACAGAGCATGTCCATGTGGAACACTCGCAGTGACGCCACTGTGAGTCCATCGGGAGAAAACACTGGTTCATTCTGTCCTTCTCACTGCACTTTTGACATGTTGAAGGCTGGTTCCAATAGATGAATCGGATGTTGACTGCATCTGAGAACTGGACTTAGTGAGAAAATGGTTTACTTCTGGCTTGAATGACACGAAATTAGTTCAGTCGCCATTGTTCCACATTATAGATGCCGTCCTGTTGGAGCCAAACATCAGTAAGTAGTGATAAGTCCGAGTCGCTCTGATTCAACACCTTTGGCAACCACTCTGGCCAATCAGGAGTGAGCTTGTTGGAAATCCATGCCCCTACCACTGCTAACGGGCTACACAATCAATCAATGAAACATGTTGAATGTGAGACCAGTTACTCCTATTTTGATTGAGTCATCTGATTGGTCAGTTTATAACTTGAATAACTTGCACTAAAGGAAAAAAAAATAGGATTAGTATGAAGATGTTAATAAATATATCAGATCAATAATGGTTATTCTTACAAATGGAATGACTGAGAAATACCTGTTTATTTCTCTAGAGACGTCTACAGGATTTTGGCTTCTTGGAGCCAGCAGACACTTCCTGTTTTGAACGCCAGGGGGAAGGGGTCACTCAGTCCAGTTCTCTAATACAATCACCGGTCTTTACCAGCACTGAAGAGCAGCAGATCACGGTCCAGAGCCTGCAACTTCATCACAGCCCTGGAATCTGTATTAATATATTTGTTTTCTATTTGTGTTGAAAGCGGCATGAGAGGCATGTACACAAGCGTAATGTTACTTATCTAAAGGAGATGGATCCGAGCATTCAGCACCACGTTATAACCTAAAGGATTCTGTTTCTGAAACGTGTCCCCCCCCCCCACAGGAAGATTGTGGACCGCATAGACATGGATAAGGACGGCTTCATCAGCCAAGCCGAGCTGCACCACTGGATCAAACACCGACAGAGGAGGTACATCGAAGACAACGTGAACAAACACTGGAAGGACTACGACAAGAACCAGGATGACAAGATTGCCTGGGAGGAGTATAAGAACACCACCTACGGCTACTACCTGGGTACAGAAAACACCCCCGCCCCTTTTCCCACCTCTGCAGTGGTTCTCGTGTTACAGTTTTGTGTTGCCGCCTGCATGGATCTGTAGTAACAGCATAGAGAGCGGGCGTTCTGTTCCTCGGGGTGCTGTAGCTGCAGTTAAGAATCAGTTTGTGCATTCAAGAGAAGTTACTGAACCTCTACGTAAGACCAAATCCCTGATTTCTTTGCAGGAGAGGACTTTGATGACATAGAAGATAAGGCTACATATAAAGCCATGCTCGCCCGAGACGAAAGGCGTTTCAAGGCAGCTGACCGAGATGCTGACGGGATCGCCACGCGGAGCGAGTTCACTGCCTTCCTTCATCCAGAGGAGTTTGATCACATGAAAGACGTGGTCGTTCAGGTATGCATTTCTGATCTGCTGGTTCTGCAGATGTGCTTCTAACATCTGGCTCACCAGAGGACATTTTCAGACGACTGAACCCTCAAGACGTTTTTGTTTTCAATTCTTTGTTTAGGAAACGGTTGAAGACATCGACAAGAACAAAGATGGAAAGATCGACATTAAAGAATATATTGGTAAATCAGAGCTGCAGGTTTCTGACTCCTCCTCTTTAAGCTGTCGTGTATTTTGAAATGTTCATCTGGTTCAGCTCAGTGAAATACATGCAGAACAGCACATCAAACATTTCATGTTCTCATAAACGCTGAACAAAACGTCAGGAATTGATTTTTGTGAAGGACCCAAATGCAGGAGACTTACAGGAATATCTGACTAACGGAAAACTCTAGCAGAAACGTCTGCTTGATGGTGGATTTATGTGGGCGTGGTCGAAACAAAGCCTGAAAACATGTCAAAAGAACAAAAACGGAAATGTAAACCAGCAGTTTGTAGGTCCTCCTTCCTCAGCACAAACTTTAATTCCCTAAATGAAGTTCATCAGGTGTCACTTCACTCAGTCAGAATGTGGGAACACCTGATTCAGCTCATCGGCAGCCAGCGTGGAAAGGAGCGCTGGAAAACGGGTCGGGTGGTGGATCTCACAGTCCAGGGTTGGGCAGCCTTGCTCCAGAGGACTTTGGTCATCAGCTCATAGATTTTTTTGTGGAGAGGTTCCAGCATCGTGACCTCTGTGAAATCTTGATCTTTTTGCCATTGGCTGGATTTCCCATCTCCTGACTGCAATGTCCTGCTCTTTCTGAAGGTGATATGTACACACCAGAAGATGGAGAGGATGAACCTGACTGGGTCCATACAGAGAAGAAGCATTTCTCAGAGTTCAGGGACACCAACAAGGTAAAGGATGATCCGAGTCCACCATGAAGAAGCTTCTGCATGCAGATGTAAAGAGCAGGGAATGCTCTGAGGCTGGAGAAGACAAAAGTGGTGGGAAAATGTCAATAGCCAAAGGGTTCTGACAGGAAAACCTGGACATTAGGTTAAGAACCATGACTGACCTGCTGTTGGAGACTTTGATCCCAAAGTGCATCATCCTTGCTCTTTGAAATGCTTGGGAAACATCCCTGTCTGACTCGTGTATTCCTGGCTTGTTTTCCAGGATGGTTATCTGGATGCTGGGGAAGTGGCCCAATGGATTCTCCCAGGAGAGGTCGACCATGCTGAAAACGAGGCCAAACACCTGATCCACGAGACGGATACCGACAAGGTACTGTAAAGCTGACATCACTCTTAACCTCAGAGATCACCGTAAGCTACAAACACTCAAGCTATGACTGTAAAAAGAAAGTCCTGAAATGTGTGGTTAACCTCAGCTTTTGGAAAAGTGGCACACATCGGCTGAATGTGTCTAACACTGAGAAAGTCTCCATACTGCATTTAAGAAATGGATGAACAAACAAGAAACAAAGTCCATAAACGTTTCTGCAGCTTTGAGACTCCAGACAACCTGAGTCAGAACCATTAGTCACACATGGAGAAGGCAGAACAGAGGAGAACGAGTTCTGAACACCACGAACACTCATCCAGGAGGTCATGAAAGAAGCTGAAGATAGAAACTCACAATCATTTATTTCAGAAAAAGACCATCAGTCAACCGTGGTGGAGGCAGTGTGATGGTGTGGGCTGCTTTCTTGCTTCATCATCTGGCAGGACTGCCCTTCCGTTTATACCTCCAGATTAGCTGCACTCACATTTAAATGTTAAACAAATTAATATACATTATTTTTACTTGAAAAAACATGAAATCTATTGAAAATGCTTGTTCATCAATCACTCACTTTCTAGTAGGAACAAATGATGATCTTCTCTCTTTTCTGTAATTTGTCAGATTGTACTAAAGAAGGCAAAAAAACCATTCTTGAATAAAGGAACTAAACAGTAACCTACCAACAAGGAGTGACATCAATAAAATACAAAAATCCATATTTTCTGCCTTTCCTCTCTTTTTCTGTCATTTTTTTCAGTTTTGACTTTCTTTATCTTCTTTTTGAGTTTCTTTGATTTTGTTCCTCTTTTTCCTTTGTTGTTTTCCAGCACTTTTGGAAGGATGTCAACAAATGTATTTGTCTTCTCTTTGCCTTTTCCTATTTTTTTGGATAACTCTGCTTCATTTTACAATTCTTTAAAAAGTCGCTTTGAATCAATATTTAATCTCTGCCAGAGTTACCAGAGAGAGTCATGGTTTTTCTGATAAAAGTCATCTAAAGACCACCAGACCTGACAAAAAACTCCCAAAATGTTAATCAGTGATTAACCAGCAGCCGTTACCAGTAATTCATCATCCATTGTTTATTACTTTCTGATTTGATTGAAAGTCCAACTTTGACAATGTTTTTTAAATTTGGGTTGTTAAAGCATCATCATAAAATATCAGACATTAAAGTGTTTACAGTCCTCTTTTCTACCATTACTGTATAAATCAAACAATCAGCTGGCTCAACAAAAATAGAATATTAATAAAAGAAAAAACTCTCCATCTCCAGAGAAAACAGTACAGTTTTTCACATTTCAAAAACCCAAACCCATTACAATATTGTTCCATCTAGAGAGAGATTAACTTTGTCCAGAACTGGTCTCCAAATGTCCTTGAACTCTTCATTCTTGTCCTGAAGGGAGTGTGTAAAACCTTCCACACAGAGAATCTTCAGAACCAGTTAGTCAACATTTGACGCAAGCTTCTTATTTATTAGTTAATTTTGGGTTAATTACTAACTATATTCTGACTGTTTTGCTTTAACTGACTTGCTGTCCATTTTTTTCCCATCTTTCTGTCAATCACAAACCAATAAACCCATTCTGGATGGAAAACAGGACGGGAAAGTCACCAAGAAGGAGATTCTGGCCAACTGGAACATGTTTGTGGGCAGTCAGGCCACAAACTATGGAGAAGATCTAACAAAGAAGCACGATGAGCTTTGATGAGCCGTCAGAATTCAAGACTCCAAAAGTTTTCAGGAGAAGGGTCTGTTTAACCACACAATAGTTTCAGACCAAGAGCTGAGTGCTGCACAAGAAAACTCTAAATGTCCAGGTTACAGGGATGATGTTTTTGATGATGCAGGGTTTGTTCGTTCAGCTCCAGCTCTTGGTCCTGACCGTGCACAGCTGTATTCATGCACAATCTGTCAGGGACATTCACACTGAACACGTTTCAGCATGAATCCAGATCACCAACCAAACATTCACTTTTGATGAAGAAGTGCCACACACCAGGAACACTTTGTGAAGTTCCATCTTCATCTGTTCCTCTGCCCTCAGGCAAAAGAACAGCGGAGTCGTGTGACTGTTTGCACACGCTCAGTGTTTGTTCACTCCTCTCTGAAGACACTTACATCCTGTTTACACGAGTACAGCTGAGACCCTTCTCGTCAACACTCCACAAATGAAGCTGCACTGAACTCTGCATTTGGTCCAAACCTTCTCAGTTCTCCATGTTTGCTGTCCAACCTGAACTAAAGAGGAGCTTTGTTACACTTTTAATATTAAAGGTTGGGTTTTTCTACAAATCTATCAATGTCTTGTATTGATTGATTTTTTGTTTAGACTTGTTTCTTGTCCTTAATTACCCAGCACTGGTTTCCAACTGCTGTTTGAGGACACTCCCCACAAAAACTCGGTCTCAACTGTCAGTAAACATCAGCTAACATCCAGAGGGCAAACGAGAGATGCTAATACAACTGCTGATCCTCTGAACATAGTCTCCATCTGGAACTGCTGCCAGGATGTAGTAAATGTAGTTGTAGTAACTCAGTATTTAAAACAATAATCATTGTTCAAGGCCTTTGAACACGAGTCCTTACTTTAAAAGTACTGAGGGTTTCCTGTGCTTGAGTACAGTGGCTCTGCTGCAAGCCACCCAACTACATCTGGGGCTGTGGACACCTCAGGTTGTCCAAACAGAGCACTGCCATGTTGGGCAAAGAGCCCTTGGTAACAACGTCGAATGATGTTCATCCCCAGGACACCAGGTACCTGCATAGGTCCTCCACCGGGGGGGATCCTTCACGACCAAGACACCACAGTGTGGCAACAACTTGCCACAAAGCCTAACGTCTAGCTCCAGGTAGCCATGGTATGGTATAGCTAGCTCGTTTGCTGCTCTCAGTTGTAGCCAATGGCAGGAGCAAAGTGGCTCTTGCCCCCATTGCTGCTTGAAGAAGTTTTCTGTGGTGGTGGATGCCATAGACCCAGTATCCACCAAACAAGGAACAGGGCGACCCCCCCCCCCCACCCACCCCCACCCCCACCCCCACCCCGCACACCTCTAAATGGGGACAGGAGGCGAGAAGGCCATCCAAGTCCCCCTCCAAGCTGTGGCTCTGCAACTCAGTGGGCACTAGTTTTCCGACTGTGGCACGCCTTCATCACGCTGGCGTCTGCGTTGGGTAGGCAGAACTGGACCGGCTGAGGGAGTCACCCGGACTCCCTCACAATCTTT
>BNCR01000008.1:19846959-19930268 GCA_014656515.1 Oryzias celebensis
TGACATTAGGTTACTGTAGCTCCTCCCCTTTTCAGTCGGGGGGCTTCATTTATCTGCCCGCTCATCTTTGAATCCGTGTCATCCTCCATCACTTTGTTTTGCCCCCCTCATGGAGCACCCCCGCCCCTCCCTGCCTGTTGGATGCAGTCTTGTGTAACTCTCAGTCTAAACCAGTTTCATCTAGTTCACTAGTTGTTGCCAAGAGACCATCTGTGCTTGCAAGCGTGTGCGTCTAAGGTTGCATGTGTGTGTGTGTGCACGCATTTCTAAAAGGGCCGGGTCGTCTTCTCCGTGTGAAGCTGGATAACTGGAATTTTCCTGTTCCTGCTGCCAGTGTTACATAAGCGATGAAGAGGAGCAGCTCTGCCTCAGTCTGACGGCCTTTGTGGCCACATAAAAGCCCCTCGGTGGAAGTTGGATGCTGTCACGGTGCTACTTTCAAAGGGAGCTGCTAACAACAACAGAAAAGAATCCAAAACTAAAATGTGTCCCATTAATCCTCTCTGTAAGAACCAAACATTTTCAAAATAAAAGCAGTCGTTTTTGAAGCAGAGGAAGTCCTCTTCTCTGCTCAGCTCCTGCATCAGGATGAGAACTGGACTGTTCCAACACTTCATGCTGCCGTAGATCTGCTGCTGTTGTTGGACCGCTGTCCTCCTGATGAGCCAAAAGTTTGAACCAGCCTCTAGCTGCTGTCCACAGATGGACTGATGGATGGAGGTGGAGTTCATGGTTGAGTCGTGGCTGCAGAACAAGCTGCTTATCTGCTTTTACAGGTCGCTGTCACAGAGGAGAAAGAACATATCAGTATCAGTGCAGAGCAGCAGATGGGACGTGTTTCTGCTGAAGATAGTTCAATTTCTATTTAAAGTCCCAGAAAAAGCTGAAACTATCACCAAAAGATTCCGATTTAATTGTAATTTTCTTTAAGTATGTCCTCCATCATCAGAAAAATGCGTGTTAAAAACACTGTTTTCATTGGAGGGGTCTTCAAAGCAAGCTAGAAAGCTTTTTACCAAAAGATACCATTTACCTTTGGATGCTGGAAAGTTCTAACGATGAGCTTCTGCGTTGTGAATCTCAGAGCCTCTGGTGCACCATGAGCACCATGCACGCTCTAGTTTTCTCTGAACGTCGGTGAACACCAGCCTCTGCAGAAGCTTGTTGTTTATCATTAATCTGCCGTTTTTCTCTCTGCAGGAGGAGGAAGCCGCCGGTCTCTTCAGGCAGTTTCTGCCTCTTTGTCACTCTTCCTCTCGTCTGTCAAGTCATGGCCACGTCCCTCATCAGGCGCCAGCTCGCTCTGCCGCTGCAGAGGACCCTGTGGCTCAGAGCTCCAGGTAAATCCGCTTACACTGTTAGAATATTGGGAAATTTTACAGTTTGTAACTCTTATCACTGCAAGAACGGAATCTTCTGAAAGTAAAAGGAGCCTTGTTTCAAGAAAAATGATCTCATCCAGACAGTTTTTCAAAAGCAAAAACATTTTATGAAAACATGTCTTAGTGACAAAACACTTTTCTTACCATCTTGGCAGAAGTTTTGGGTGATTTAAAGAGCATTTTTCAAATGTAAAGCATTTTTTACTTGTGTGTGTGTTCCTGCTGTGTTGATCCATGGTTTTTTGAGTGTGTTCATCGGTAAGGTAATGACACTGTGGGGCTGACGCTTCTTCTCTGGGCTGGTGGATCTGTGCCAGTGCTCCTCTAGTGTTGGTGTTGCTGCTTTTTGCAAACTTTCTTATCTGAGCATTTACATCAGGAGAGAGCGTGAACTGTGATGTTCTGCAGCAGGATCATAGCCTGGAGTAATCACCGTAAATGTTTGACTGATGTCCAACAGGATGTGCTTATCAGTCTGTGTAGATTGTTTCCTGCAGGTTTGCTAAAGGTCCATTCTCCTATCAGTCTGACCTGAGCCCATGTCTTGGTCTGCTTTCTTTCTCTTACTGTAAGTTTCTGCAAACATGCAACACATTTGGTCAAACTTATCCTCCTCTATGATTTCCATCTGTTCTCCTGCAACATTGAAACGGGTTCATTTTGAGGTGACATTGGAATCTTATCTCGAAGCTGCAGAACATCTCTGTCTGACCCACTGAGGTCCAAACGAGGATTTCAGGTATTTGGGTCGGGTTTGTTTTGGCTTCCTTTCATCTCCCTGGTTCTGGCTGTATGAGGCCAGAACACTCCATCACAACCTACATGCTGAACTCTAATGCACAGAAACTGAAGCAAGAGAAGCTTCACAGAAAAAAGCGCCCCGTGGTGCTGCTGGGCGAGGCCGGCCTCCAGCAGGATCAAACTGGTTCACAGCCTTGTCAGCAGTGAACTTGGGTACAGGAAGCAAAGTTTGGCCTCTGAGCTCTTTTTCAGGCCCCGCGTTCATGCGTTACATAAAGATTGAACTCTTCCACGGCTGCAGACAGAGCTCTGGCTGAAATCAGATGGAGGCCTTGAAGACGATGCCTTTACTTCCTGCTGCTCAGGCTGATGCTTGGGGAGCTGCCTTTAGCTCTGATCACATCACATCTGTTTGTTCCTTCACCCAGTGTCCCCACAGAAAAGACAGGATAAAAGTCCTAATTATAACACTAGTTTTATGCAGTTTTATGTAGAAAGATGGCATCACTCTTTGCTTTGTCCAGAAAAACATTGTAATCCTGGAGAATCAGAGAGAGAAAAAGTTTGATTGGATTCTTGATCTCTGACTCTCACTCAGTCATCTGCAGTTCTCATCTGAACCCTGCATGACTTCTTGACCCTGTTTACATTTCACTGAGGCCACACGGGCACCAGGTCTGCTGAAGGACCCCAAACCAGCCTGTGGATGACTGGAGCTGGTGGATGTGCTGTGGTCACCTCTTCAGAGCTGAAAGCTTTGATCGATGCAGTTCGTGCAGCAGAATAGTAAAGCTCTTAGATCTTCTGCTCTGGGCGCTGTAAGGCTCAGACTGATTTCATGCTCGTGTTTGTGAGGCAGCTCAGCCTGCTGCACGCTGACATCCAATCCATGTTGTTTCACGCCAGCAGGATGGAGCAAGCAGGAAGTCTTCCAGGTAGAGTTAGTTTTGGTTTTTCAAATCAAAACTTCAGTGTGGTGCAGTGGTTAGCGCTCTTTCCTCATGGTGAGAAGACTCTGGTTCAAATCCCAGCTGGGTTCTGTCAGGGTGGAGTTTGCTGCTTCTCCTCCTGCATGTGAGGGTTTTCTCCAGCTTCCTCCTGCAGTCCAAAAGCATGCTTCATGGGTGTGTGTGTGCGCTTGTGTGGTCCTACAACAGACCGGTGACCTGCTAAGGGTGTACCTTCATTTACATAACAGTAGGGGTTGGCTCCAGCTTCCCCATGACCCCAACAGGAATTCAGCGAGTTCTGAAGATGAATAGAAAATAAAACTTTATGCACGCTGCCAGATATGCTGCTCTGTGCTGCAACAGCACCTGTAATATCTCAACCATACGGGTGGCGTGTAAAAGGGTTGACTTGTGGCTTACCCAGACTATGACAACTGAACTGATAGAATTTCTTAAAAAATGTACTTACACATTTGAACCAAAGTGGGAGTGTAAGCATGTATGTCTTAGACCTAAGAATACCTGGTTAAAATGTTATGTTGCGTACTAAAAGGCACTAGATACTGTTTCAGATTAAAATGAATGCATTTGGAAATTAATTGAAACCAGTGAAATTGTCTGCTACCTGGAAGTGAAAGCCAACCTATCCGTTCAGTGTGCAGTGACGAGTTCTACAGGGTCAGCGAAGGCCTGAAGATGAAGAGGAACCGGTACTTAGTCTTAGTTTAGTCCATGGTTAGTTGGTGAAACTGCATTTAAATCATTCAAGTCCTGAAAAGTTTAGGCAGATTTCTACACAGTTTTTTCTCATTTTGAAATCCAGTTTTTGTGGGTTTTTGAGCTTTCACTTCAATGTATGTGAAAATAAATAAAGAAATGCTTCAAATCAATGAAGGAGTGGACCCTGAATCTATATTCTATGAAAGTTTACTTTCATAGAATATAACTTACTTAGTTTACAGGCCGCTGCAGCTCAGCGGCTGGCAAAGGGTGAGAGAAAAACCCGTTTGCCTTTGTTGGTTCTGTAATAGTTGGACTGAGGCAGCTGTGTGTGCCGTCCTGGACTTGAGCTTGTGCAGCTACAGTGCAGGAACACTTGTGCACTGGATCGGGGTTTTTGGGCGGGAATTGCTGACCACGCTGAGGCGAGTGTCAGGCCTCGTTTTCTGGAAGCAGAGCGCAGACCTGAGCTCCCTGAGCTGTGGTTTGTGACACACCCTCTGGAGAGGACGGTGCATCCTGGATCATGTGATTGTTCAGACAGTCGCTCACCTCTCTGTCTGCTTTAGCAAAGCTATTGTCGATGCATATTCACTGTACAAAGGAAGCACATGAGCCTCATCAATATTTCAGTAAGACCTGTTTAAAGATGAATGAGCAGTGGGTTGATTTCAGGCTGCAGAGCCTGAATCCTGGCAGCTCAGTGAGACGTCACATGACCTTTGAGGAGAGACGCTCTGCATGAGATGTGATCTTCTAAAGCCGTCAGGATGACGGCAGCCTGGGTTTCATGTCTTTGCATAGATGATCACAATGGTGAAGCTCCAGAGAAAGAGTAGCTCTGAAGGAATACTTTGCTGTGACAGCTCAGTCTGCAGGACCCCCCCCACCTCCACCACACATCCTGCAATGACCCACTCACAGAGAAGCTGTTCCAGAACCCTGCAGAGAAATCCTGGAAAGCTCACATGAGCAGTGTGCTGCTACCACACATGACCACACGAGAAATTCCAGTGTTTGCTTCTCTATCAGGATGCAGATATGTGAGCAAGACTGCAGCCAAGACCCACATGGAGTTCGACTACGATGGACCCTCCATGAAAACAAGCGTCCCTGGACCACGATCCCAGGTAATGCACACACACACACTCACACACACATGCACACACACACACATGCACACACATCTATACACACATACATACACTTATACACACAGACCAATGCGCACATACACCCACACACGCACACATGCACTCACTCACACACACTCACACGCACTCACACACACACGCACACACACGCACTCACACACACATGCACACACATCTATACACACATACATACACTTATACACACAGACCAATGCGCACATACACCCACACACGCACACATGCACACACACGCACTCACACACACACGCACACACACGCACTCACACACACATGCACACACATCTATACACACATACATACACTTATACACACAGACCAATGCGCACATACACCCACACACGCACACATGCACTCACTCACACACACACACACATTCTCACACTCACACACACACATTCTCACACACACACTCTCACACAAACATTCTCACACACACATTCTCACACACACATTCTCACACACGCACAGATGATGTCCTGAAGCTGCAAACTTTGTTCTTCTCTTGCAGGCGTTGCTGAAACAGCTCGGAGAGATTCAGGTGAGCAAAATCACAAAGCAATGAGGCGTTTAAAGTTGTGTTGTGATGTTTGTGGTTCAGTTTAACGATGGCTGCGTGCTGCTGCAATGTGTTTGTGGTCAAATAGGATTTCCAACTGTGTGAACTAGTTAAAGAAAGCCTGCAGCAGCAGTGCTGCTCCACACATCTGTGTGTGTCTGTGCTTCCCTCCACACAAACTGAGTGAACATTCATGTGTGTTTGAACATTTCTGACTTGTTTGAGCGTCACATTTGTGGCTCTTCATTTCCCTCCAGCATTGTAGCTGTTTCCACACTGCTACAGGAGGAACATCTATCCGTTAGCCTTGACTTCCACAGCCTCTTTATTCAGATAAATGTAAAGATGAAGCTTTTGACTCAACAACAGCAGAAAAACCAGCAGAGAAGAAGTGTGACAATGCTGACGGCTGGAGCTGCTACTGAAAACGCTGCAGAATGAGCTCATGAAGAATGACTCCATGTTATCTTAACTTAGTGACATTAGTTAATGATACTTAATGATGAAGTTACATAAAACACATTCTTTGATGTTATTATCCGGAACAATTGCCAATTAAATGTTAGAGATTAAACTATCTAAAAAAACAAAAAATGAGGTGAAAGAATACAACAGGACATTCTTTCTAAACCTTTATTGTAAACCTCTATTCTAAACCTTTATTTATACTTTTTAAAGTTTTTAAAATCCCGTTTCAGGAGAAAGAGCCAAATACCTGAAGGATCTGAAACTGTGGAGCAGCAGAATGAATCATAAAACAAAACACGTGTAGGATGAACAGACAAGCCGTTGGGCAGGGCGCCATGTCTCTGGGGTGAAGTCACCTCCATGACCATGCTCTATGGAGTGGGTCCAGATAAAGGATGGACTAAACATGTAATTCACAAGATAAAGCATCTGAAAAAACTAAAAGAGAGTCGAGACTATTGATGAACGTGAACAGATCACCAGGCTCTCGTGTGGAGGCCATTTGAGCATGCAGCTGAGGCTCGGTATGAGGAGCTGAGAGCATGCACATGGTGAGAACACACAACTCTGTGAGAAGGAGGAGAAGTTGACTGATCACAGCAAATACTGACCACCACCTTCAGTCCAGATTTCTGACGCTCACTCGGGTTTCCTCACGCCGCAGAACCATGTCAGTCTGAAGAGGATTCAGGATCAGTGATGACCTGGACATCCATCAAAGGATAAAACAGTGTCAGACGTTTGTGTTGTTTGAGGATCTGCTGCAGGACGAGCTGCTGAAGCGGAGCGTGTTTCTCTGCAGAACGTGGGCGCCATCAATTTCTTCTGCAACTATGATGACAGCAGGGGAAACTACCTGGTGGATGTGGACGGCAACCGCATGCTGGACCTCTACACCCAGATCTCCTCCATCCCCATTGGTTAGTATCAGGAAGTCCCATGGCAGCATCACAGGGCCTGAAGAAAGCTTGCATCATGCGCTCGAATGCTACTTTGACTTTTATTCAGTTGGAAGGGATGAATTTCAGTGAGTATTGCCATCAACATAAACAAAAGTTTTACTTTATTTTTAACATTTTATCTGATCAGAGAAGAACTTACATAATGTGAAATCTGCAAACTGTTTTCTGGAGGTTTTAGGCTGTAAACCTCCTCACTGACGGCACACTTCTCAGCTGGACACGGACATTGTCAAACTCGTCTCTCTTGTTTACCAACCTTTATAGAAAAATGAAGTGAATGAAAGCAGAGATCTACTGAACACATTCTGATCACATTCACAGCAGACTCTTCACAGAGGCCAATGACTGACAGTGATCTACAGCCAATCAGGATGCAGAACACAATGTTCTAGAAAAGCAGCAAAACTGCACCAAAAAGCTGAGATTATTAAAAGTTACCCATGCTATGACAAAGGACCCCTGGAAATCCTTCTCTGCCTGCGTCTTTCATGACCCCACCCAAACACCACATTACACACACACACACACACACACACACACACCCAGACCACCACAGCGTGCAGAGTGTGGGCCAGCAGAGCGCTGAGCAGATGTCTGTCTGAGCGTCTGAACCCAGCAGTGTAGACACGGTTTCCTGACTGAGACGATCTCAGACTGAAGAGTGCGATCTGAAGTTGTAGCTGCTCTGACGGCTACAGGACTGATGAAGAAAGAACTGCCCCCAGCATTCAAATGAGCCCCATGCAAAGCAGCTTTGGTGCAGAGGTCCTGGTTTTCTCTTTGTGCTGCAGCAGATCGGGGTCACCCTGTCGCCTTGTCTCTTAAAAATATAGACACATTTACAACAAATGGATTGATTTGAAACTAGATAACACAGAGCAGCATTTTAGTCCACATATTGATGTTGAGGAGTCTGTTTTCCAGAAGTAGATGTTCTTAATGCCATACTGCCTCCTGCTGGTGAAGCCGGGAATCAGTCTGCTTTATGTAAGCCTGTGGCATCTGTTTATGTAAGAATCAAGGCTTTTCTGTTCCTCTGAAGC
Organism: Oryzias celebensis; assembly: GCA_014656515.1. Taxonomy (NCBI): domain Eukaryota; kingdom Metazoa; phylum Chordata; class Actinopteri; order Beloniformes; family Adrianichthyidae; genus Oryzias; species Oryzias celebensis. Next base: position 19,854,957 of record BNCR01000008.1, read on the forward strand.
ACCAGGCAGCAAACAAACATGCATGAAAGTTCAGTATCCATAACATGTCCTCAGATATGTGAGAACTCTTCACAACATCTGGAAGTGTTCTCATAAAAATCACTGCTCTGTTTTTTCCAGGCTACAACCATCCTGCTCTCCTCAAGCTCATGACCAACCCCAACAATCTGGTAGGTTCTCTCCACACTCTGCAGCGTCGGCTGCACAGGTGAGAGTGTGCATGCATGCATGCACCACTGCCATGTCTGAAATCAGCTGCTGCTACTCCTGCAGGTGCTGGAGAATAGAGGACATGCTGGGTTCATCTGGAGCCCTGCAGACTCATGCATACGTCTGAGGCCAAGCTTTTATGTTGGTTAAAACATTCTTATGAAAAGTCATTGACGTCTCACCGGGACCTGAAAAACTCATTCATAGGTTCATCTTTAGTGGACTAGATTTCTGTAACAGATGAATCAATCAGGAAACTGCAACTTTTTCAGAACTCAGCTGCTCGTGTTCTCACAGGAACAAAAAAGTAGAACCACATCAGTCCAGTTCTGAGGTCTTTACACTGGCTGACTGTCTGCCAGAGAATAGACTTTAAGGTTATGCTACTGGTTTATAAAGCTTTGAATGTTTATCACCAAAGTCCATGACTGACCTCCTGACCCAGTATATACCAACCAGAACTCTCCGCTCATCTGGATCCAGTCTTTAGTCAGTTCCTAGAGTCTAAACTAAACATGGAGAATCTGCATTCAGCTTCTATGCTCCATAGATCTGGAACAGACTTCCAGAAAACCTTAGATCAGCTGAAACATTGTGTATTTAAATCCAGTTAAAGACCCTCCTGTTCTCAGCTGCATTTGATTCATTTGGATTCAAATGTTTAAATCTGTGCTGTTTATCTATGATTGATTTAAATTCACTTCTTTTTAACTTTCTTTAAATTTGTATCTTAGTGATCACTCCTTTAATATTTCTTTTAGATCTTTCTTTTATTTTTTTGGAAAGTTGTCTGCGATGCCTTTTTACACAAACATTATAGCCTCGGCTAAAATGTATGACTCAGCATTAAACGGATGCTGTTTACTTGACGTCTGAATCCTTTTCGTGGTTAACCAAAAATCCCTGGATTCTGAAGTCAAAGAGATTGTGTGGTTTTTAATGTAGTATCATTCATGATGATGAGTCTTTGTGTGAGATATTAACATGTCTGTGTCTCCTCAGAGTACGTTTGTGAACCGCCCCGCTCTGGGAATCCTGCCCCCCGAGAACTTCCCGGACAAAGTCACCGAGAGTCTTCTCTCTGTCAGTAACACGCGTTACACAGCCGGTCACAAACTGGACGATCTTTTCTTAGCTTTGACTTTTTCATGTCTAACAAGCCGCCCTGCCCTTGTGTCTGACCGCCTGTCAGGTGGCCCCCAGTGGGATGAGTCGCGTCCAGACGATGGCCTGCGGGTCATGCTCCAACGAAAACGCCTTCAAGTCCATTTTCATCTGGTACCGGGTGAGTGTGCCTGTCCGCCTGTGGTTCAGAGAGCAGCCGTCTGCAGCTTCCAGAATGTTGGTGCTGAAGAAGAAACTCTCCTAGTTTTCATGTTGCTGCTTTTCCATGTCTGTATGATGACCGTGTCTGAGTATGAGCCTGCTGTCATAACTTTCATTCTGGACTGTGCCCGCTGCTGGCACAGAGCAGCTGTAAGCTGTGTCTGAAACATTTCCACTTTGAGAGGAAGATCAGCGTTTCAGTAGCAGTGCTGGGATTTCCTGTCTCCCTGTTTACCTGCATCCCAGCATTCCCATTTGAGGATTCAGAAAGGGGCAAAAGCCCGTCATTGACATGCCATGACACTTGTGGGTTAATACTCAGGGTGTCTCCCCCCTCAATGATCCCAGAGTACACCTCTGGTCATATGACCGTCTCTGAGCAGGTTTTGTTGCCTCTCCGTCCTGCTTGTGTTGCTGAAACTGTGTGAGGTGTAACAGAAAGGTGTCTGCTTTTGCTTCAGAACAAGGAGCGAGGCCTGACTGGACCTTCTGCTGAAGACTTGAGCTCCTGCATGGTGAACCAGGTCTGCCTCTGTCAGCACGCCGTTGTCATGGTTTCCCTTTTCAGTTTTCCCCGTGTGACTGTTGGTTTCGTTCATGTCTCAGGCTCCAGGCTGCCCTGATCTCAGTATTTTGTCTTTCATGGGAGCATTCCATGGAAGAACCATGGGTATGTCAGACACTGATCCAAACCCCTTTCATGAGACGATTCACTGACACATAAAGCAGAAAGTTTGCTTGAGTATGAATGAAAGCGTATTTTTATTGTTGTGATGCAGAAACATGTTGCTATGATGTTGGTTGTAGGATCACAGGAACGTCAACAGTAATGAAGCATCCAAACAGCTAATAGTAGATGGAAGAAACAGTTGTTAAATTGATCTTTTGAAGACCTGTAACCTTAAGCCTTTCAAGATCCACGTGGCCTTAAAGACAAGCTGCTCCATCTTTGATAACTCACATGTTTTGTGTGCTCTGTGGGGTAAGGTTGCTTGGCAACGACACACTCCAAAGCCATTCATAAGCTGGATGTGCCGTCCTTGGACTGGCCGATCGCCCCGTTTCCGAGGCTGCAGTATCCTCTGGAAGAGTTCAGAAGAGAGAACGAGCAGGAGGAGGCCCGCTGCCTGGAAGAGGTGGGTGCTTATCTGACCTCCACGTGCACAATTCATGTGACCTCCACGTGCACAATGCATTCATCTTTAGAATGGAGGTTTCAGCTTCAACTGTAGTGTTCATAAACCCCTGCTGTTTATTGGACAAATGATGCACGTAAACATTCAAATCCAGCTGTGATGAACTTAAGACTTCATCCAGCAGAAACTGACGTTTTAGATACGGATTTACCTTCTCAGTCCGTGAGTGAGTTCCTGTGGTCAGTACAGTGTACAGTCAGACGCTTTGAAGTTGCTTTTTCTTCAGAAATGTTGAGCTCGGTTCTCCTCTGCAGGTGGAGGATTTGATCGTGAAGTGGAGGCAGAAGGGAAAACCTGTTGCCGGCATCGTGATTGAGCCCATTCAGTCTGAAGGTGGAGACAACCATGCCACCGTAGACTTCTTCAGAAAACTCCGCAGCATTGCTCGAAAGGTAACAGAAATGGAGACTGCAAAGAGCTTTGAAGCCCCGCCCCCAGCAACCGCAGACCGTGAACGGCTCACTGACTGCAAATGAGAACTAGACAGAGTGATGTCATCCGAAGAAAACGGTTTACTTCCAGCCCCAACTAAATGAAGTCAATTCAGTCACCATTTTTTCTTGATACGAATGCCACCACGCTGGAACCAGACGTTGTCAGTGATTGGTCAGAGTCAGTGTGAGTCTGCGTTTCTATGGCAACCACTTTTACCAATCAGGAGTGAGCTTGTAGGAAGGCCACACCCCTATACAAATCTGCCAAACATTTTGATCGTTAGACTTAAGGCGACCTACTTTTTTGAGGCATCTGATTGGTCAGTTTAGAACTTCCAATACAGAATGAAACATAAAATAATCTTGATTTTCAAGAACACAGCGACAAAAAGGTATAATGGTTACTCTAACCCAGGGGTCTCCAACCCTGATCCTTGTGAGCTACTGTACTGCTGTCCTGACAGTTGCATTGTTTGAAAAGCATAAACGTCACTCAGAAGTTTATCGCAGTTTTCACAGATAGTTGCAACCAAAACCCGCCTGCATTAGTATGAACTCGACCATGCGATTGTGGAGACCATTGATGTGACGACCAAACGCTGTGAAGGACAAACCGGGCTTTAGACACACACAGAAAGGGAGCTTAAAGATGCTGGTGAGAAGCCTGTTTCCGTTCACCTTCATAGTTGGTTGACATGGCTGATTATGGTTGAAGTTAATCAGGTGACATAAAGATTTTCTGTTGGTGACTGCTGTGTTCAGACTGTTTCAGTGTCCCAGAGCGCTCACACTCCTCTGCCACATGCAGCTGAGGATCCCGTCTCTGAGCTCGGGTCTTTGCTCTTGTCCAGCGTCTTCTTCATCTCTGCCTCTCCCTCTGTGGTGTCTGCCTGCCCCCCCACAGCACGGCTGTGCGTTTCTGGTGGATGAGGTCCAGACTGGTGGAGGAGGCACGGGAAAGTACTGGGCTCATGAGCACTGGGGCATGGACGACCCTGCCGACATCGTCTCCTTCAGCAAGAAGCTTCTGACGGGGGGATACTTTCACAAAGATGAGCTGCAGGCAGATAAGGTTTGCTCTCCTGCTTTTACCCGCACTCGGGTGTGTTTTTAGAAACGAAATGCTCTGACATCCTCATGGACCCTCCTGGCTCTTCCAGCTACAGGACCACTCGTTATTTCTGGAGTAAACGTGTTTCCTCCCACAGCCGTACCGCATATTCAACACATGGATGGGGGACCCATCCAAGAACCTGTTCCTGGCTGAAGTCCTGAACGTGATCCGCAGAGAAAACCTTCTGGAGGAAGTGACCCGCTCTGGGAAAGCTTTGATGAACGGCCTTCATGAGCTGCAGGTACTTTAACAGATTCAACAAGTGACCTGAATACTCTTCTTTCATGTGTGGTGGCAGAGGAGTTCCTAAGGCCAGTTCCAGGCACCTGCTCAGGCTTCAAAGCTCCACATGAGGCTTCGTCAGTCACTTTCAAACTGATTAGAAAAATCTAAACACAAATGCCTGAAAGTGTTAGCTCGTTACATCGCAGTTCACCTTTTGTGCATGCTTTTTATTTTTACGCTGCTCTGTGTCCTGATTGGATGTAGATCTTGTCAGTCAGTCTCCATCATTTGGTGTCTCCTGTGTCTGTTCAGTTTGCCAGAGATCTTTATCGCGATCAGATCTGTGGAAACAGCGAGTTTCAAATTATTATGCAAAAGATAATTTTCTAAATACTAAATGCAAATGACAGTCAGCATCATTTAAGTTACTAACCATTAGAGTATATATGAAATGTTTTTGAACAAACCTTCTAATCTCCTAATCTTTTTGACACTTAAATACATTTTGCATTATAATTTAGAACACACTGGAGTTTCATCATTAATTTAAGTTATTCTACTACTATAATTTTTACTATTTTTGGAATATAAAACCTGCGTTGAACGAAGGAACACTGTATCTGTGACAAAAGTCTTAATGCTAAAACAGCAGAAAAGAAGAGACTTTTCAAAGACTAGAAGATGATGATGAAGACAGCTAAGATGATACAAACAAGTAACTTTTCAGAAAAATCTTCAAAGCAGAAAACCACATGTTATTGATGCTGGTCCTCTCTGTGTGACCCACAGGCTCAGTACCCGGGCTTACTGAGCCGAGCTCGAGGGCAGGGGACCTTCTGTGCCATCGATGTTCGTGATGCTGAGACCCGTGAGAGGATCATGCAGCAGACTAGAGACAAAGGTAGGCAGCAGATCAGCATCCAGCGGGTTGTGGGATGTGTTTGAACTCTTGCTTCAGGTGAAAGCTTTCCCTGCAGATAAGCTGCAGAAGGACTTGAACTGCAGTAGTTTGTTTGTGGTCATTACTCGCTCTGATGCCTTGCTGCAGGAAATCCTGCTAACTCTCTTTGTCCTTGGCAGGGGTGATCCTGGGAGGATGTGGAGAAAAATCCATCCGTTTCCGTCCAGCGCTGATTTTTAAGGAGTATCACGCCCACCTCTTCCTCAACATCTTCAACGACGTGCTGGCTCAGCACAAATAATTCCCGAGAGCTCCCATTTACACAAACTCACAGCTGGTCCAGAGAGTGGGGGTGGGGGTGGGGTGTCATGATAAGTACGACACACACTGATCAACAAATGTCACTAAAATGAAGCTTAGTCAGTGATGACTATCAGCTGAGCAGCTGGGACGAGTCTGCTTTGCAAACACATCTCTCTTTTAACTCTCTGAGTTTTCCCGTGTTGACCCCAGTAGATGAAAAGATGGCGAACATTTGGACACGCCTCCTCCTGAAAATCCATGCTCTCATGCCATTTTCTTTCACATGGATGTTATCATTGGTTTGCTGTTTCATTCAGCTGTAAATCAACATGTGAACAGTGTTTCTTGTCAGTTCTCTGGTTCAGTGTTTCCAGATGTTGTGATGATTTAGAGATTTGGAAATGAATGAAGTCTGATTCTGATGGAGCAGGCTGAAGCATGAAGAGCAGAGTCATCAGCACAGGCCCCCCTGTAACCACCAGTATAAAAAAGGGTTCACTTTTCCAAAAATATAAGCCATCTTGATAGACCTCAACGCCTGTGACCAGTCCTCCTGCTAGATTTTGAAGTCCCCTGCTGATGCAGTTTTTACACAAACAGCGGAAACTAAAACCTGCAGACTTAAGATGTTGTACGTCAGTGAGTTTAGGCACTCAGGGATGATGACACTCACAATGAGCCACCATGCAAGATGCCAGCTCCAGCCCCAGCACAAGCAGGCATGCTGCCATCATGATTAGGGGTTCCGTAACATCTCCAAAAGGGCCCCAGCAGACTCTGTGCGAGAAGTCAAACCCGCCTGTCGATTTGAACTGTAAGTTATATGTAAGTCTTAAATGACCACGCAAATGTCATTGATGACTCTGTGCCTCCATCTTACTCTTTCTATAACGATACTAAAGTAAGCTGAAGTCAAAGCACTCATCTGACTCGTGACTGAGAGTTTTCTACATACATGTTTGGCCTGTTAACCATGGTTTGATTAACAACCTCTCAGCAGTAATAGAATCCACTGATGAAGACTAGAACCGAATGTTTATCCTCCAATCGCTGCTCAAACAAACGAGGTCATAACCTCCAGATCCCAAAGGTTAGCCTTCTAAAGGGTCTAAAACTATACAATCTTAGAGGCTGCTTCTGTAATCTTTTTGCTTGCTGTTGCCTGCAGCGCCCCCTGGAGGCCGAGTTAGCATGTTCATTGTGTGCCTGCATGAGTTCTTCTGGCTCATCTGTCCTCCTGTCCCTCCACAAACATGCATGCTGGTTCAGAGTCTAAAGACTGTAGATGTGTGAGGGTGTGTTCGGGCACAATGTCACATGTTCAGCAACCAGCCAATCAGGCTGGATGAACACCCCCACCCCCCACCCCCCACCTCCCCACATGGCTGCTGCCTGTTCGACATTAAGGCCAAGAAGAATCAAATGAATTGTCTTTTCTTTTGACATGACAGTAAACTTGTAAGTGAGGAGCTGGCACAGCAAGCTTCTGAAACCCAAACTGGAGCAGGACAGAGAATCGCTTGCAGCAAAACTCCATTAGGGGGCGCTGTAAGCTGGAGAGGGCAGCAGATGGCCTCAAATTTCCATGGAGAATGTGATCAGCTTCATGAATAGTCTTAACCAAATTCATGTCTTTCATGTTATAATCACAAAAACGACATGTATAAATATTCTAACATGTTTTTTACTCATTAATGACAGAACTTTATGTAAAGTCTTGAACAAATGCCAGAGTCAGTTTGTCTGAAAGAAGAGAGGCCAGGGTTGGTTGCGTCAGCTGGTGGTGATGCTGACGGCAGTGCCTGCCTCTGTGGGGTCAGTCGGTGTTATCTGAAGTATCTTTAACATCCTTAAAAGCGTGACTACTTGCACTTGTAATCCCAGATAGATGATTATTGATGTAATTATTGTAGATTGTTCTTACTGTGGTTCTGGTCATGTTTGTGAAAAATAAAGATTTTGGTAATGCAAATGTTTGTCTTGGATTGCAGATGTTTGTCGATCCAGGAGCTATAAGCATATAAGCAGCTTTGAAATGCTCTTTCTGGATTTTCCGTCATTTGGACACTGAAGATGTGGTTCAGTGACCCACAGACACAAACAGCATTTCACATATTTAAGAATGTTGGTGTTTCAGAGGAAACTTTGCCACAGATCAGTTTGGTTGAATTTGTGGGATGCACATGTTGGGCAGTTGGATCCTCTGATTTCAGGATAATCAGAGAGAACAGGCTGGGCTCATAAACAACACAGAGCGATGGAGAAATGTCACGTGACCTGATCGTGGTCCAGAGAGACTGTGGCAAAGGAGGAACTGTTGGGGCCGAGCGCACTTTGATTGTCCTATCATCAGAGAAGATCCTGAAGGAAAGTTCCTGTAACTGGAAATTTTCTGATTACTCACAGAAACATACAGTTATTTCTCTCATTCATGAATGAGGATGTCATTGATACATTTGCCTACAGTTTATTTCCTTATGAATAATGTTTAAGTGTTTTTGAATAATGTTTAAGCAGATGTTGCAGTATCCATGTATTCCCAAAAATCTAAATCCAAGCTTTAAGTCTCAGTTTCTGGGTGATGGATGTTCTTAGTCTGCTTCTGCAGGAGGTTTTCTCTTTGAGTTTTCCCCTTCCCCTATCACCTTTGATTGAACTCCAAAACTGAGCTGGTTACCTTCACATCGGCATGCTTTCGCCATGAGCACGCTTCTTTTGGGGAACCCATGCAGCTGGCATCTACTCGCCTGACACTGGAAGAGAGAAGCAGACGCATGCAGAGGATCCTGTACATCTACTGCGGTCATTCTGGCCACCTGCGAGCTTCTTGCCCAGATTGTTCACCCAGACAATTGGGGAGCTGGTGAGTGACACTTTCTCTCATTTTTGAAGTACCGATCACTCTACGGATAGCAAATAGGCTTATTTTGACCAAAGCAATGGTAGATTCAGGCGCTGCAGGAAATTTCATTGATTTGGATTTTGCCCAAGCTAATTCTATTCCCCTGCTGCCCTGCGAGTCGTGGGTGGTGGTTTCCGCCCTAGATGGTTGTCCCCTGGGCTTGAGTTGGATCAAGTTCCTGACTCCGGATCTTCAACTCGATATTCAGTACCAACATCAGGAACTCATCCGGTTCTTTGCCATTGACTCTCTTTGCTGGATCCTCATGTGGGAACTGCCATGGCTCGAGACCCATGACCCCACCATCATCTGGTCCACAAACACTCTCAAGTTTGAGTCACCGGTATGTCGCCAAAATCACCATATCAACCCATCCGGAGCTTCGTCACAGCCATAACAGTATCAGCTAGCTGCTACCAGGATCACTATGGACAATTCAGTTACCCTTGTGAAGTATTGTTTTGGTGTTATAAGCAATTCTGATCATTCTCTCTTGTGTATTGCCTTCTCGTGTTTGACCTTGCTTGTTTTGGTTGTTATTAAACTCACCTGATTGCACATGGATCCACGCGCCTCTGCATCTTCGTTACAATATTTATGTTTGTTGCCGTAATTTGAGAAAATGTGGAGAAGTTCAAGGGGTATGAATACTTTCGCGAGTCACTGCATTTTTCCAGCTTCTCATGTTCCTTCTTCTTGATGTTACCATCTCTTGGTACTGCTACATCCACCACAACAGCTTTCCTCTGTTCTTTATCCACCACTACAATGTCTGGTTGGTTCACCGTCTGCATCCTGTCCGTCTGTACCTGGAAGTCTCACAGGATCTTTGCTTTCTGAAGTGTTTGCCATTTTTACTCTGGGTTTTCCAGTCCATATTCTGCACACATGTTCCTGTTTACTATTCCAGCCACTTGGTTGTGGCGCTCCATGTATGCTTTCCCGGCCAGTGTTTTACACCCTGCAGTTCTGTGCTGGATAGTTTCCTCTTTGCACAGTCTACACCTTGGCTCTTGTCTGCTGTGGTAGATCTGAGTCTCTATCGTTTTGATGCTCAGGGCATGTTCCTGAGCTGCCAGAATGAGCGCTTCTGTACTGTAGGCCAGCCCTTTCTAAGCATCAGTAGGACTTCTGGATATCAGCCACTTCAGTTATGGTTTGGTGGTAAATCCCATGCAGTGGCTTGTCCTCCCGTGAGGATCTGTCCCCCAGCATCCTCTGCTGTCCATTGTCTGAGGCATTCACTGAGCACACTGTCAGTTGGGGCCTTGAGCTTGATGTATTCATGCATCTTTGATGTTTCATCCTGAATAGCGGCTTCCACACTCACTAGTCCTCGGCTTCTTTCCTTGCGGTTAGCATACAGTCTCAGAGTGCTAGATTTGGGATGGAACCTTCCATGTATGATGAGGAGCTTCTGTATCTTAACATCAGTGGTCTGTATCTCTTCATTTGGACATCGCCGATTCCTGCAGGGAATCTGATGACTGTCAGTGCATGACTGTTTATTGCCCAGGTCTTGTTCTTGCCATTGAGCTGGCTTCTCAGGACTTACTCTACCCGTTGGAGGTATTTGGCTGTTGCAGCTTTCCTTATTGTCTATTCCAGGTTTCCATTTACCTGTAGAGTTCCAAGGTACTTTTAACTGTCCTCAATGTCTACTGTCCTCAGAGTCAATGTTGCTCTCCCTCTTAACGTATACCCTGTAGCTTGATTTCATCCATGTAGAGGAGGTGAATGATTATTGCCCCATTCCTGAGTTGGTATCCATAGACAGTCTTGTTGATTATTTGGCTGAGGGGCTTCGGACCTATGCAGAACAGCAGTGGGGACAAAACGTCTCTCTTTCGTATATGCCACATTTGATGGACACTTGTGCAAGTGGCTTCCCATTGGTTTCAAGGGTGTTTTTTTCCACAGCTTTATTGAGTTTCCTATGAAGGCTCTTAGAGTACTGTTGATGTTGTACAGTTCCAAGCATTCAGTGATCCACGTGTGGCGCTGAGTCATTGTAATAAATAATAAATTGCAATAAATCCAGGTTGTGCACAGGATGGTGTGTCGTGAAGTGCAGTCTTGAGCGACTGTTCTGTCAACCAGAGTAAAGTTGGTTGAGAAGTGGTGGAAACCTCAGGGTTTCCCACATGAAGGAGAGATCCTCAACCCTGGGCGAACAGGTGATGCACTAGAACTTATAAAGAAAAGTGAGCTTAAATAATTCTACAACTACATGGTTGAATAACAAGTAAATGTCTAATAAACAAACACGTCTAGATAAACAGCTACAAGTTAAGATAACAGCTAAATATTTAAATAAACAAAGACATGTTTGAATAGTCTATCAGATGGGCTTCATCCAGTAGGAGTTGTGGAAACAGCTGGGGTTGCTGGAAGAGCCAAAGGCGAGGTCACGGCCAAAGACAGGAGCACAGGCGAGGCGAGGTCACAGCCAAAGACAGGAGCGGGAAGAGCCAAGGCAAGGTTACAGCCAAGGACAGGAGCACAGACGATCCACATGGAATCAGAAATCTCTCCCGCTTCCCCGTAGGGGGGTGGGAAAGAGGGACAACATGTGAATCGCACTGCACCAAACAGAGGCATGATAAACCAAATAAAATAAAGCATTGGCAGATGGCAAGTGATGTAATGAAGATTGCCGGTGGGGGGGATACAGACCCGGGTTAGGGTAGGGGAGAGAGGAAGGGTGGGAGGGTGTAAGAGGCAGACGAAGAGTGAGTAGGAGCGAGTAGAGCCAGTGTGGTAAACTTCATTACAGTAGGTGAGGTAGAGGAGCAGTAAATTAAATATTCTCTGATTACTAGCTAGTCTGGTAATAATCCTGTCCAAAGAGGAATGTTTAAGTCTAACTTTGAATGTAGAAACTGTGTCAGCCTCTCTTACATGAGCTGGGAGCTTATTCCATAAAACAGGAGCATGGAGGTTAAAGCCTCTACCTCCAACTGTGCTTTTACAGATTCTAGGAACCACAAGTAGTCCTGCATTTTGTGAGTGAAGTGTTCTGTTTGGTTGGTAAGGCTCTATGAGATCTTTAATATAGGATGGGGTCATACCATTCAAGGCCTTATAGGCTAGCAGGAGGATTTTGAACTTGATTCTAGATTCAACTGGGAGCCAGTGAAGTGAATCTAACACAGGAGTAATGTGTTCTCTTCTGCTGGTTCCTGCTAACAATCTAGCTGCTGCATTTTGAACAAGCTGAAGACTTTTTAAAGAACTTTTAGAACACGCTGCTAGCAAAGAGTTACAGCAATCCAGCCTAGACGTAACAAATGCATGGATGGGTTTTTCAGCATCGCTTCTAGATAGTATGTTTTTGATCCTAGAAATATTGCGTAGGTGAAAGAATGCAGTTTTACAAGCCTGTGATATGTGAGCTTTAAATGATAAATCCTGGTCAAATAAAACCCCAGGTTTCTAACTGTGGGATTGGAGGCTATATTTACACCATCCAGGGAGACCATCTGAACAGGTAGGGTATCTCTGAGGTATCTTGGACCTAGTATAATGACCTCAGTTTTTTCTGGGTTTAGGAGGAGGTAATTAACTGCCATCCAAATCTTGATGTCACTAATGCAGGCACTAAGTTTCTCTATGTGGTCATTCTGGTCGGGTTTAATGGCTAAACACAACTGTGTATCATCTGCATAACATTGAAAATGAATGCCGTGTTTCCTGATTATGTTCCCTAGAGGCAGCATGTAAAGCATAAACAGGATGGGTCCTAGAACTGAGCCCTGTGGGACTCCGTGGCTAACTTGACTATAATGGGAGGAATGTCCATTTACATGAACAAACTGGTACCTATCAGATAAATAGGATTTAAACCACTGAAGGGCAGATCCTCTGATCCCTATGTCATGCTCTAGTCTCTGGAGTAAGATGCTGTGGTCTATAGTGTCAAAGGCTGCACTAAGATCTAACAGGACCAGAATAGAGATTAGTCCCTTTTCTGTGGCCAGTAACAAGTCATTCGTGACTCTAACTAGTGCAGTTTCAGTGCTATGGTGAGGTCTGAACCCTGACTGGAAATCTTCAAAGAGGCTATTGTCCTGTAGGTGGCAGTATAGCTTCAGTTTAATTGGTTTGTCTGATTAATACTGATTCATACTGAAAATGTTAAATAACAGACAAATCTACGGACTACATAGAAGATCAATCCAGCAAAACATCATTAACATCTGCCATTAAGTTTGTAATTGCTCTCTGAAATTTCTACAAAAAAAAAATCTAAATTGTAGTAGATTTTAAAAAAATTAAACATTTGTTTGAGACAGCATTGTCTAGTATTTCATTTTCTGTGTGCTGATGATGAAAACCTAAAACTTTTTCATCAACTCAGGAAAAAAAAGCTCCTGCTATTGTTCTCTTTTAGCTTATGTTTGTTGCTAACAGGAGACAATATTGTCCATTTTGTCATAACCTGGTCTATTCCTCCTGGTGTTTAAACTATTAGGAAAACTTAATCAGTAGATGATCACATCCAGTTTGAGTATGACACTGTCAGCAGGTTTACTCCTACAGCAGAGGCTTATTCCTTTAGCTTACCTGCAGCAGAATCATTCTGAAGGTATCATGACAGACAGCCATTAAGCCACTTAATTTTATTAACAGACATATTTCTTGCCCCGCATGAGTCAAGCGTTTTAACATATGTATATATATATATATTTTTAAAGAGAGGAAGTGAACGTTCTCCTAATACAGACTGGATGTAATTTACTTACATAATGAAACAGGTACAGTTACAGTTAGAACTTAACAGTCATAACATGTTCAAATGTTTTTTTCCAGATATATTTCACATCTCTCTCACTCCTACAGAGTTTTATTTAACACACCTCTCTCAGGTTAGTGTTTCAGATGATTAAACAACATATATTATTGTCCAGTAGTGATGGAGTGTAGAAGAATTCTCACTACAGTAGTTTTTATTTCATATGTGATGAGATAACGTGATGTCAGACTCAGGTTGCAGTCTTTGTTTGCTAAAACTGAACTCCTAACGGTCGACTCGGTTCTTTGCATCACACATCCAACCAAACCCTCAGCTTCCACGTGTCTTCTCCTTAAGTGGGCGGAGCCAACCGGGAGACCGGGGGCTTTGCGTGACAACGTGGCGCTTAGTAACCAATAGGAACCCGCCTTTAGTTTTTCTTGTAGTTTCTTCCGTGTCTCACTTTCTATTGGATAAAAACTTTTGCTACTCGCCAGTGATTGGCTGTATGTAAAACAAGCCCCGCCTCTTTATGCAGAGTTATAAAAAGGCAGAGTGCCAACGCGTCCGACGCACCTTGAAGTCACCACGGCGGGAGGCGCGCAGACGGAGCGTGAGGCGCTGACTGACTGGAAGCTGATTTCACGCGCGTGCGGGAGAGTCTGACGTGCAGGTTAGAGCAGCGTCATGTCGCTGCTGTTCTATTGGTTCCGCTTCTATACTCGGTGCGGTTCTGTTCTTTGAAGGCTTTGACTGACTTTATCTTCTCCTCCGCTGCGCGCGCGCGCGCGCGCGTGCGTTGAACCCGTTAGGAACCATGATGCTGCTGGGTCCCTTCGCCTTCCTCTGCATCCTGGCCGCCACAGCCGTTTCTGTCCCCCCCCAGGAGAAGCGGGTCCATCACCAGCCTGACCTGAGCGACCACGTCCACGATGATGCGCACGGTTACCAGTACGACCACGAGGCCTTCCTGGGCAAGGAAGAGGCCAAGACCTTTGACCAACTGACCCCAGAGGAGAGCAAGGCCAGATTAGCGTAGGTTCTCCTGATGCTCCTCTCTGTGAAGGAGGAGACTAAACTCCGAAATGCTCAGGTGGCTTCACAACATCAACTGAGTTCATAGCCGAAAGTATTTGTTTACTTTTAGATGGTCATCATTTAGAGGTCATGTCCAAATTCTTCAATCAATGACTGTAAACAAAGCTGAGTGTCTGTGACAAGCCCTTTGACTTCCAGACTGAATCACATCACCCTCTGTGGGTGGTTTCTCCTCTACCCTCTACCAGAGGGCTGGAGCTTGAAGGTCCTGCAGTCTCTAAGCTGTTCCTAGTACTGCACTTTTCTGGACTGAGATGTCTGAGGTCTTCCAGGGATCTGCTGTAACCACTGTAGCTTCTGTGCTGTCCTGTAGGTCAGCCTTTCTAGCCATTGGTAGAACTTTCCATCAGCCACTTCCATAACCACACTGAACCATCCTTTGCAGAGGCTTGTCCTCCCATGAGGATCTGTCCTCCATCACAGCATCCTCTGCTGTCCATTGTCTGAGACATTCACTGATCACACTGTCAGTTGGGGCTTTGAGCTTCATGTATTCATGCATCTTGGATGTTTCATCCTGAATGGTGGCTTCCACACTCACTAGTCCTCATCCTCCTTCCATATAGCTAGCATACACTCTCAGTATTTTGGATTTTGAATGGAAGCCTCCATGTATGATGAGGAGCTTTTGTGTCTTAACATCCGTGGTCTGTATCTCTTACTTCGGCCCTCTGATTATTCCTGCAGGGTATCTGATGACTGGCGGTGTGCAACTGTTTATTACCCGGGTCTTGTTCTTGTCATTGAGTTGGCTTCTCAGAACTTGCTTTACTCGTTGGAGGTATTTGGCTGTTGCAGCTTTCCTTGTCTGTTCCAGGTTTCCATTTGTAGAATTCCAAGGTACTTGTAACTGTAGCACAAAGCTTTTCCCTTAAAACTAATCTGAAGCCAACTGCAGCACAAAGAACCATCTGCCTGCTTCCATGGTAACAGAGCATGTCCATGTGGAACACTCGCAGTGATGCCACTGTGAGTCCATCGGGAGAAAACACTGGTTCATTCTGTCCTTCTCACTGCACTTTTGACATGTTGAAGGCTGGTTCCAATAGATGAATCGGATGTTGACTGCATCTGAGAACTGGACTTAGTGAGAAAATGGTTTACTTCTGGCTTGAATGACACGAAATTAGTTCAGTCGCCATTGTTCCACATTATAGATGCCGTCCTGTTGGAGCTAAACATCAGTAAGTAGTGATAAGTCCGAGTCGCTCTGATTCAACACCTTTGGCAACCACTCTGGCCAATCAGGAGTGAGCTTGTTGGAAATCCATGCCCCTACCACTGCTAACGGGCTACACAATCAATCAATGAAACATGTTGAATGTGAGACCAGTTACTCCTATTTTGATTGAGTCATCTGATTGGTCAGTTTATAACTTGAATAACTTGCACTAAAGGAAAAATAAATAGGATTAGTATGAAGATGTTAATAAATATATCAGATCAATAATGGTTATTCTTACAAATGGAATGACTGAGAAATACCTGTTTATTTCTCTAGAGACGTCTACAGGATTTTGGCTTCTTGGAGCCAGCAGACACTTCCTGTTTTGAACGCCAGGGGGAAGGGGTCACTCAGTCCAGTTCTCTAATACAATCAGCGGTCTTTACCAGCACTGAAGAGCAGCAGATCACGGTCCAGAGCCTGCAACTTCATCACAGCCCTGGAATCTGTATTAATATATTTGTTTTCTATTTGTGTTGAAAGCGGCATGAGAGGCATGTACACAAGCGTAATGTTACTTATCTAAAGGAGATGGATCCGAGCATTCAGCACCACGTTATAACCTAAAGGATTCTGTTTCTGAAACGTGTCCCCCCCCCACCCCCACAGGAAGATTGTGGACCGCATAGACATGGATAAGGACGGCTTCATCAGCCAAGCCGAGCTGCACCACTGGATCAAACACCGACAGAGGAGGTACATCGAAGACAACGTGAACAAACACTGGAAGGACTACGACAAGAACCAGGATGACAAGATTGCCTGGGAGGAGTATAAGAACACCACCTACGGCTACTACCTGGGTACAGAAAACACCCCCGCCCCTTTTCCCACCTCTGCAGTGGTTCTCGTGTAACAGTTTTGTGTTGCCGCCTGCATGGATCTGTAGTAACAGCATAGAGAGCGGGCGTTCTGTTCCTCGGGGTGCTGTAGCTGCAGTTAAGAATCAGTTTGTGCATTCAAGAGAAGTTACTGAACCTCCACGTAAGACCAAATCCCTGATTTCTTTGCAGGAGAGGACTTTGATGACATAGAAGATAAGGCTACATATAAAGCCATGCTCGCCCGAGACGAAAGGCGTTTCAAGGCAGCTGACCGAGATGCTGACGGGATCGCCACGCGGAGCGAGTTCACTGCCTTCCTTCATCCAGAGGAATTTGATCACATGAAAGACGTGGTCGTTCAGGTATGCATTTCTGATCTGCTGGTTCTGCAGATGTGCTTCTAACATCTGGCTCACCAGAGGACATTTTCAGACGACTGAACCCTCAAGACGTTTTTGCTTTCAATTCTTTGTTTAGGAAACGGTTGAAGACATCGACAAGAACAAAGATGGAAAGATCGACATTAAAGAATATATTGGTAAATCAGAGCTGCAGGTTTCTGACTCCTCCTCTTTAAGCTGTCGTGTATTTTGAAATGTTCATCTGGTTCAGCTCAGTGAAATACATGCAGAACAGCACATCAAACATTTCATGTTCTCATAAACGCTGAACAAAACGTCAGGAATTGAGTTTTGTGAAGGACCCAAATGCAGGAGACTTACAGGAATATCTGACTAACGGAAAACTCTAGCAGAAACGTCTGCTTGATGGTGGATTTATGTGGGCGTGGTCGAAACAAAGCCTGAAAACATGTCAAAAGAACAAAAACGGAAATGTAAACCAGCAGTTTGTAGGTCCTCCTTCCTCAGCACAAACTTTAATTCCCTAAATGAAGTTCATCAGGTGTCACTTCACTCAGTCAGAATGTGGGAACACCTGATTCAGCTCATCGGCAGCCAGCGTGGAAAGGAGCGCTGGAAAACGGGTCGGGTGGTGGATCTCACAGTCCAGGGTTGGGCAGCCTTGCTCCAGAGGACTTTGGTCATCAGCTCATAGATTTTTTTGTGGAGAGGTTCCAGCATCGTGACCTCTGTGAAATCTTGATCTTTTTGCCATTGGCTGGATTTCCCATCTCCTGACTGCAATGTCCTGCTCTTTCTGAAGGTGATATGTACACACCAGAAGATGGAGAGGATGAACCTGACTGGGTCCATACAGAGAAGAAGCATTTCTCAGAGTTCAGGGACACCAACAAGGTAAAGGATGATCCGAGTCCACCATGAAGAAGCTTCTGCATGCAGATGTAAAGAGCAGGGAATGCTCTGAGGCTGGAGAAGACAAAAGTGGTGGGAAAATGTCAATAGCCAAAGGGTTCTGACAGGAAAACCTGGACATTAGGTTAAGAACCATGACTGACCTGCTGTTGGAGACTTTGATCCCAAAGTGCATCATCCTTGCTCTTTGAAATGCTTGGGAAACATCCCTGTCTGACTCGTGTATTCCTGGCTTGTTTTCCAGGATGGTTATCTGGATGCTGGTGAAGTGGCCCAATGGATTCTCCCAGGAGAGGTCGACCATGCTGAAAACGAGGCCAAACACCTGATCCACGAGACGGATACCGACAAGGTACTGTAAAGCTGACATCACTCTTAACCTCAGAGATCACCGTAAGCTACAAACACTCAAGCTATGACTGTAAAAAGAAAGTCCTGAAATGTGTGGTTAACCTCAGCTTTTGGAAAAGTGGCACACATCGGCTGAATGTGTCTAACACTGAGAAAGTCTCCATACTGCATTTAAGAAATGGATGAACAAACAAGAAACAAAGTCCATAAACGTTTCTGCAGCTTTGAGACTCCAGAGAACCTGAGTCAGAACCATTAGTCACACATGGAGAAGGCAGAACAGAGGAGAACGAGTTCTGAACACCACGAACACTCATCCAGGAGGTCATGAAAGAAGCTGAAGATAGAAACTCACAATCATTTATTTCAGAAAAAGACCATCAGTCAACCGTGGTGGAGGCAGTGTGATGGTGTGGGCTGCTTTCTTGCTTCATCATCTGGCAGGACTGCCCTTCCGTTTATACCTCCAGATTAGCTGCACTCACATTTAAATGTTAAACAAATTAATATACATTATTTTTACTTGAAAAAACATGAAATCTATTGAAAATGCTTGTTCATCAATCACTCACTTTCTAGTAGGAACAAATGATGATCTTCTCTCTTTTCTGTAATTTGTCAGATTGTACTAAAGAAGGCAAAAAAAACATTCTTGAATAAAGGAACTAAACAGTAACCTACCAACAAGGAGTGACATCAATAAAATACAAAAATCCATATTTTCTGCCTTTCCTCTCTTTTTCTGTCATTTTTTTCAGTTTTGACTTTCTTTATCTTCTTTTTGAGTTTCTTTGATTTTGTTCCTCTTTTTCCTGTGTTGTTTTCCAGCACTTTTGGAAGGATGTCAACAAATGTATTTGTCTTCTCTTTGCCTTTTCCTCTTTTTTTGGATAACTCTGCTTCATTTTACAATTCTTTAAAAAGTCGCTTTGAATCAATATTTAATCTCTGCCAGAGTTGCCAGAGAGAGTCATGATTTTTCTGATAAAAGTCATCTAAAGACCACCAGACCTGACAAAAAACTCCCAAAATGTTAATCAGTGATTAACCAGCAGCCGTTACCAGTAATTCATCATCCATTGTTTATTACTTTCTGATTTGATTGAAAGTCCAACTTTGACAATGTTTTTTACATTTGGGTTGTTAAAGCATCATCATCAAAATATCAGACATTAAAGTGTTTACAGTCCTCTTTTCTACCATTACTGTATAAATCAAACAATCAGCTGGCTCAACAAAAATAGAATATTAATAAAAGAAAAAACTCTCCATCTCCAGAGAAAACAGTACAGTTTTTCACATTTCAAAAACCCAAACCCATTACAATATTGTTCCATCTAGAGAGAGATTAACTTTGTCCAGAACTGGTCTCCAAATGTCCTTGAACTCTTCATTCTTGTCCTGAAGGGAGTGTGTAAAACCTTCCACACAGAGAATCTTCAGAACCAGTTAGTCAACATTTGACGCAAGCTTCTTATTTATTAGTTAATTTTGGGTTAATTACTAACTATATTCTGACTGTTTTGCTTTAACTGACTTGCTGTCCATTTTTTCCCTTCTTTCTGTCAATCACAAACCAATAAACCCATTCTGGATGGAAAACAGGACGGGAAAGTCACCAAGAAGGAGATTCTGGCCAACTGGAACATGTTTGTGGGCAGTCAGGCCACAAACTATGGAGAAGATCTAACAAAGAAGCACGATGAGCTTTGATGAGCCGTCAGAATTCAAGACTCCAAAAGTTTTCAGGAGAAGGGTCTGTTTAACCACACAATAGTTTCAGACCAAGAGCTGAGTGCTGCACAAGAAAACTCTAAATGTCCAGGTTACAGGGATGATGTTTTTGATGATGCAGGGTTTGTTCGTTCAGCTCCAGCTCTTGGTCCTGACCGTGCACAGCTGTATTCATGCACAATCTGTCAGGGACATTCAAACTGAACACGTTTCAGCATGAATCCAGATCAAAAACCAAACATTCACTTTTGATGAAGAAGTGCCACACACCAGGAACACTTTGTGAAGTTCCATCTTCATCTGTTCCTCTGCCCTCAGGCAAAAGAACAGCGGAGTCGTGTGACTGTTTGCACACGCTCAATGTTTGTTCACTCCTCTCTGAAGACGCTTACATCCTGTTTACACGAGTACAGCTGAGACCCTTCTCGTCAACACTCCACAAATGAAGCTGCACTGAACTCTGCATTTGGTCCAAACCTTCTCAGTTCTCCATGTTTGCTGTCCAACCTGAACTAAAGAGGAGCTTTGTTACACTTTTAATATTAAAGGTTGGGTTTGTCTACAAATCTATCAATGTCTTGTATTGATTGATTTTTTGTTTAGACTTGTTTCTTGTCCTTAATTACCCAGCACTGGTTTCCAACTGCTGTTTGAGGACACTCCCCACAAAAACTCGGTCTCAACTGTCAGTAAACATCAGCTAACATCCAGAGGGCAAACGAGAGATGCTAATACAACTGCTGATCCTCTGAACATAGTCTCCATCTGGAACTGCTGCCAGGATGTAGTAAATGTAGTTGTAGTAACTTAGTATTTAAAACAATAATCATTGTTCAAGGCCTTTGAACACGAGTCCTTACTTTAAAAGTACTGAGGGTTTCCTGTGCTTGAGTGCAGTGGCTCTGCTGCAAGCCACCCAAAATTACATCTGGGGCTGTGGACACCTCAGGTTGTCCAAACAGAGCACTGCCATGTTGGGCAAAGAGCCCTTGGTAACAACGTCGAATGATGTTCATCCCCAGGACACCAGGTACCTGCATAGGTCCTCCACCGGGGGGGATCCTTCACGACCAAGACACCACAGTGTGGCAACAACTTGCCACAAAGCCTAACGTCTAGCTCCAGGTAGCCATGGTATGGTATAGCTAGCTCGTTTGCTGCTCTCAGTTGTAGCCAATGGCAGGAGCAAAGTGGCTCTTGCCCCCATTGCTGCTTGAAGAAGTTTTCTGTGGTGGTGGATGCCATAGACCCAGTATCCACCAAACAAGGAACAGGGCGACCCCCCCCCCGCACACCTCTAAATGGGGACAGGAGGCGAGAAGGCCATCCAAGTCCCCCTCCAAGCTGTGGCTCTGCAACTCAGTGGGCACTAGTTTTCCGACTGTGGCACGCCTTCATCACGCTGGCGTCTGCGTTGGGTAGGCAGAACTGGACCGGCTGAGGGAGTCACCCGGACTCCCTCACAATCTTTGGCAAAATATATCTTTTTTTCTTATTGTTATTTTTTAAGAGAAGAAAAAGGCAGAGCTTATGAAGCATACTCCCATTTTGATTGAATATCTAAAGAAAGAGCAATGTCCATGGCGGATTACATAATTGAGTTTGAACAAAGATATAATCGTATGAAAAAGTATGACATGACTCTGCCTGACGCTGTTTTGGCGTTTAAACTTGACACATCCTGTCTTGACAAGAACAGCAGGTAACTCGCTCTCACAGAGTGCACAGACTTAACTTTTGCATCCATGAAGTCTGCATTAAAGCGAGTTTTTGGAAGAGAAACCACAGAAACCAGTAAAAGCAGTGATATACATGATGCGTTTTTTTTAACAAACCAAAGACCAGTGGAAAAATTCAATGGGAGCAGCGGCTTATCACAGACCAGACAGCGGCAACTGCAGCATGGCACAAATCCCCTCAACAAGTATGAGAGAAGAACTCAATGTGCTTTCTGCCAGAGCACATAGCATTGAGCTAAAGACTGTCCTCGCTGACAAAATGATGTAAAATTCACACAAGATGAAAGTGTGGAAGAATGTAACATTACATTATTCACTGAAGTAATGATGACAGAGTTAGAGATTTTTCTAACTGAATCACAAGGATCAGCCATCATTGACACTGCATGCACACGTACTGTTTGTGGTGAAAAATGGCTGGAGAGCATGTGAACATGCTGCCTCTTATCTGTGTCACAGACAACCACTCCATGTTTGATGCCCTGAAATCTACAAAACAAGTGACAGAAAAAAGGCTCAGGTTAGAAATGAGCAGCATCAAAGAACTTTTGCAAAAAAAAAAAAAAAAAGTTAAGGAAATATGTTGGTCAGATGCAGTCTCAACTTGCAGACTGTTTGACAAAAAAAGTGCTGTTTAGGCCTTCTCCAAAAACTAAAAACAGGCTAAAAAGCTCACATAAAACCAGCATGTGTTTACATTACAGACATAGGCTTCACGGCAAACATTACCCTAAAAATAATGATGATACCATATGGTAGGTCTCATCAGGGCCGTGCACAGGAGGGGGCAGAGGGGCAGAGCTCAGAGTAGCATAAGAGCAGCAAAAATACTTCTTTTTGCCCTTTAAACCAGTGTTTTTCAATCAGTGTTTACGGCACACTAGAGTGAGAGATGGTCAGGAGTGCCACGGGAAATTACTCATTTTCATTGATCGGAAACGTTTGCCATCACCAGAATTTCCGCTCTGTGAGACTTACACTGGATAGGTTCCCGACGCCATTGTGGAGTTTTTCATAATAAATGCGCTGCATTTTGCAACATCTTCTGTGTCTTTCATAAGGAGGGTAAGATAAACGTTTGTTTAACGCGGCGACGAGTGGCAAGTTCGATGTATGGAGGACGCAAATTTGATGCGCGAATCAGATTCAATGAACAGACAAATGTGGGGCGCCGTTTGTAAATTGGTGTAGTAAAATTTTAACAGCAATATTTTTGATTGTTTAGCCTCTTCTATGAGAAAAAATATAGGTTTGGTTTTCAAATGTGTTTTTTCACCTTTTAACCCTTATATTTATAATTGTTACATTTACTTGCTTAATATTTAATTAGCAAACTAAATATTTAATTTTAAAGTTAAATATTTATTTTACAATTATATATTTAACTTACAAACTAAATATTTAATTTTAAGTTAAATATTTATTTTATAATTATATATTTAACTTGCAAACTAAATATTTAATTTTTTTAAAGCTAAGTATTTATTTTATAATTATATATTTAACTTACAAACTAAATATTTAATTTTAAAGTTAAATATGTATTTTATAATTATATAGTTAACTTACAAACTAAATATTTAATTTTAAGTTAAATATTTATTTTAAAATGATATATTTAGTTTTCAATCTAAATATTTAGAGCTGACCTAAATATTTAGTTTCCAAAATGTATATATTTAAGTTTTGTAACTAAATCTTTGTTTGATTGATACATATTAAGTCTAATTTAAATGTTTAGATTACAGCTAAATGTTTAGTTTGGAGCTAAATGTTTAGATTATATATGCAAATTAACTTGCCGATAAGCGGAAGTGGCCTACCAAAATAAAAGCTGGATTTTTGCTCCATCTCTGAACTGATTTGTGCCAGAGTTTTCGCCTTTGTTTTTATACTGGTGCAAGACATGTCCCACATTTTGGCCAAAAACATTGGATGAGATGTTCTCATGACTATCCAGACATTTGAGATTGGATCATCAACAACAGCCTTCACCACAGAGTCACAATCAGGGGTAAGTTTATGGTCCCTAGCTAACACGCTAAGCTGTACATTGCTAGCTAGGCTAATGCAGATGTAGTAGAATGCTAATGTTTGATTGTTAGTAGTGTAATGGTCGGCCTTATAACTAGAAGTTTTATATTTCTTGTAAATAAGCTTCTCAGTGCTCTAATACACTTTGAAAACCCGTCGGTACAGTCCGTATACTGTCGATGGTACAGTCCGTATACCGTCGATGGTACAGTCTGTATACTGTCGATGGTACAGTCCGTATACCGTCGATGGTACAGTCCGTATACTGTCGATGGTACAGTCCGTATACCGTCGATGGAACAGTCCGTATACCGTCGATGGTACAGTCTGTATACCGTCGATGGTACAGTCCGTATACCGTCGATGGTACAGTCCGTATACCGTCGATGGTACAGTCCGTATAACGTCGATGGTACAGTCCGTATACTGTCGATGGAACAGTCTATCTGCTGGAACAACGAGCTGCTCGGACATTAGCGCCCCCCTCCCCTCCGCACGCCAAACGTTTCTTTTTCTTTAATTTTATTTGTTTGACACCAGAGGTGGACTGGAGAGCTGTTTATTTTTGTAGAGTCCACAACCGTCTCGTTTGGTCCACAGCCTTCTGTCTGCTTCATTAATCACAATAGTTGACCACACATTCTAAAGTTAGGATGTTCCATTCAACAGCAGGGGGCGCTAATCGAGTGATGCCGGCTGCTTTACTTGGAGTGAAGCTGAACCATAAAACAAATCATTTTCCTTTTTCTAGTCATGAAATTCTCATTTTGAAAGTATTTCCACCTTTTAACCATGAGAAATTACGGTGATTTAATATGTTTTAACCCACATTCTTCAATGAGTTTTAATATAAAACTTTTCTAAAGTTCATGGGAATTTCTTGTAGTTGCTAATAGTAAATATTTACAGAGTACAGTATTCGGCAATATGACCAAGTCTTAAGGAAATTTACAATGTTACTTTAATTTTACCAACTTAATTTTTTTCTGGAGCACTGAGTCCTGCTCTTACACATTTCCTGTTCCTTTCTAAAAGTCATTTTCTCAGTTCCAGGATGATCGAAGACAGACATCAGATCCAAAGAAGCTCTGGAAAATGTTATTTCACAGAAGCAGCGTTGTTTGATAATGACGATGGAAAAACACTGTTTCAGAGAACACAGCAGTTTATTTTCAATAAACTTGTAAACATGAATCACTTTGTAAGTATGGAATGTTCCATCTCAGTGAGAATCCACTTTGACTGCCTAAAAGACAGAAGTTTAAAAGTTAACTGGAGACTCCAGGTTACAGCACCTTCTTATAAATCAAACATTTGGAGCATCATGAGAGGAAGAATCAAAGATCCAGGAATGTTGAGCTGTTAGAATCAGAAGAGACATTTTCCTTCCTTTCTCTCCTTAAATGAACAAACTGACTTAAGACACCTTTAATACAATTGAAATTCTAATGTAAATATCATGTAAAAGTTTCATTCATTTCAGTAATTTTAAGAAGTCAAACTAATGATATAGACTTATTACATGTAAAGTAAGGTAAACCTGTTATAATTTGTGATTATGGTTTTCAGTTTCATTAAATCCCAAATTTGAAATCTCTTGAAAGTTTTTAATAGTGTGAAAAGAATCTATGTTCTAGGCTCAAAGGATCCTATTCTGACCATCAAACTCGACTCCTCGAGGACCAGTTTCCTACATGTTTTCCAACCAACCTGCCATTGAACCTCCTTATTGGCAAAACACACCTGATCCAGGTAATCAACAGATTTCTGGAAAACCAGCAGGAGGCCGGCCCTCGAGTTTGACACCCCGATCTAAAAAAATCCAAAACACAGCAAAGGGTTCTTGTCATTCAGGTAGAGACTAGAAAAGGTTTTATTTGATCTGGGAAGAATGCTTTCTGCTTGGAGCCGAACAGAATCACCTTCAGAGGCTCCACTGTCTTGGAAGATGGTTTTGCCAAGTAAACCGAAAAGCTCCCTTCTTGCGCCACCAAGATCAGCAGCATCTTCATCAGCAGCAGCGTCACGGTCATCGCTGGTAATTGTCAAAACAAGCCTGTCACAGTTCTCTGCAAACCTATATCTGTGAAACTTCTGAAAAGCTCTATACCAGGCGTTGGATGGACTGATGTGGATTTACCTTGTTCCTGATGGTGTCTCTCTTCACTGTGAGCTTTGTGAAGATCAGACATTTCACAGTTCAGACTTTCAGAAGACCTATATTGAAAATGGAAAACAAACGTCACTTTTAATTCAACTTTACAGCTTCACACACCAACAAAACTCATTTGACATTGTACAGACTTTACATTAACAAAAGAGTCCTAATAGTGAAGATGCTTAAGTTTCTGTCTGAAAATACAAATGAGATTGATCCTTGTCTCTAAAAAAGGTTTATACAAAAAGCAATAATGGATTATTCATTCATATAATTTTGAACCATTTATGGCAGGTGTCACCAACCCTGCTCTTTGTGATCTACCACCCTGCTTATTTTGCCGTTAACACTGCTTTAGTAAATGCTGATCATCTGGATTGAATCAGTTCAGTTTCTGAATGAACACACCTGATACAGGTGAGCAGCAATTACTCCAGCAGGTTAGCTGCAAAACAAGCAGGGCGAGAGCCCACAAGGACCATGTTTGGAGACCCCTGATTTATAGTTTCTGTGGGTCATGGTGAAGATCAAACCCTGAAAGATACCTAAACGGAATTTTGATTTAAATTTTAGAAGCTGGGAATGAGCTCAGTTCTGGCTTGGAGTAAAAAATACCAGAAGATCAATAAAGCATTTGTTGCAAGAATGTGGGTTAAAACATATTAAATCACCGTAATTTCTCATGGTTAAAAGGTGGAAATACTTTCAAAATGAGAATTTCATGACTAGAAAAAGGAAAATGATTTGTTTTATGGTTCAGCTTCACTCCAAGTAAAGCAGCCGGCATCACTCGATTAGCGCCCCCTGCTGTTGAATGGAACATCCTAACTTTAGAATGTGTGGTCAACTATTGTGATTAATGAAGCAGACAGAAGGCTGTGGACCAAACGAGACGGTTGTGGACTCTACAAAAATAAACAGCTCTCCAGTCCACCTCTGGTGTCAAACAAATAAAATTAAAGAAAAAGAAACGTTTGGCGTGTGGAGGGGAGGGGGGCGCTAATGTCCGAGCAGCTCGTTGTTCCAGCAGATAGACTGTTCCATCGACAGTATACGGACTGTACCATCGACGTTATACGGACTGTACCATCGACGGTATACGGACTGTACCATCGACGGTATACGGACTGTACCATCGACAGTATACGGACTGTACCATCGACAGTATACGGACTGTTCCATCGACAGTATACGGACTGTACCATCGACGGTATACAGACTGTACCATCGACGGTATACGGACTGTTCCATCGACGGTATACGGACTGTACCATCGACAGTATACGGACTGTACCATCGACGGTATACGGACTGTACCATCGACAGTATACAGACTGTACCATCGACGGTATACGGACTGTACCATCGACAGTATACGGACTGTACCGACGGGTTTTCAAAGTGTATTAGAGCACTGAGAAGCTTATTTACAAGAAATATAAAACTTCTAGTTATAAGGCCGACCATTACACTACTAACAATCAAACATTAGCATTCTACTACATCTGCATTAGCCTAGCTAGCAATGTACAGCTTAGCGTGTTAGCTAGGGACCATAAACTTACCCCTGATTGTGACTCTGTGGTGAAGGCTGTTGTTGATGATCCAATCTCAAATGTCTGGATAGTCATGAGAACATCTCATCCAATGTTTTTGGCCAAAAAGTGGGATATGTCTTGCACCAGTATAAAAACAAAGGCGAAAACTCTGGCACAAATCAGTTCAGAGATGGAGCAAAAATCCAGCTTTTATTTTGGTAGGCCACTTCCGCTTATCGGCAAGTTAATGTGCATATATAATCTAAACATTTAGCTCCAAACTAAACATTTAGCTGTAATCTAAACATTTAAATTAGACTTTAATATTTATCAATCAAACAAAGATTTAGTTACAAAACTTAAATATATAAATGTTGGAAACTAAATATTTAGGTCAGCTCTAAATATTTAGCTTGAAAACTAAATATATAATTTTAAAATAAATATTTAACTTAAAATTAAATATTTAGTTTGTAAGTTAAATATATAATTATAAAATCAATATTTAACTTAAAAAATTAAATATTTAATTTGCAAGTTAAATATATAATTATAAAATAAATATTTAACTAAATATTGAGCAAGTAAATGTAACATTTATAAATAGATGAATTAAAAGGTGAAAAAACACATTTTTCTCATAAAAGAGGCTAAATAATCAAAAATATTGCTGTTAAAATTTTACTACACCGGTTTACAAACGGCGCCCCATAGTCAAATAATGCTCGCGGCGGGGGTGTGTGTGTGTGTGTGTGTGTGTGTGTGTGTGTGTGTGTGTGTGTGTGTGTGTGTGTGTGTGTGTGTGTGTGTGTGTGTGTGTGTGTGTGTGTGTGTGTGTGTGTGTGTGTGTGTGTGTGTGTGTGTGTGTGTGTGTTGTGTGTGTGTGTGTGTGTGTGTGTGTGTGTGTGTGTGTGTTATTGATGAGAGCAGGAAGTTTAGTTCTCCTTCAAGGTTTGTGTTGGAGAACAAAGGAATTCCAGTGTTTGGTCCGAGTCCGAAAGAAAGCTGCTTTCTAATGTCAGGATTGAAGGACAAATTCAGTTTCTGAGTGCAGTAAAATTTGAAAAACTTAAATTAGGGCTGTCAACGTTAACGCATAAACACACACGATTAATTAAAAAAATTAACACATTAATATATATTAACGCAAATCAATCACACTTGCGAAGCATCCGTTTTCTGCTGGTTCAGGCTTCCAGGGCCTGCGTCAAATTCTGAATAAGCACTTTTCATAGGAAAGTAATCCACTTTTAACATGGTCACTTACAAAAGATATAGATATTTAAACAGTTTTTACTACTGTACTCTTGTTATTTTTAGGTTTAGATCGCTTTTTCACAAAAGGCGAACTATTAGATACGTAATGCATCCCGTTGTCACGGTAACAAGTCAATGTGTCAGTGAGCTGGCAGACCGTGACTGCAGCTGCAAAGGAAAGCGATGTGTGCTGATTGTCATGATAAGTTCAGTAAACATCAGTTCAGAGAGGAAGTTCACCTCTTACCGCACGTTTTTGTCCAGTTCATGCACATACAGAACATTGTGACCGAAACTTCTTCCCAAACACCCAGCAGCCAATCAGGATTCAGTATTCACCCAGACCATTTAAAGTGCAGAAACACAGTTTGTTTCTTATGGTTGTTTAACAGCATCTTTGTTTTCCTGAAGTAAAACTGCAGACATAAAGTCTTTACAGTTCTGTTTATCTTACTGTTGATGTGTTTTGTTCACACATTACACTTCTGGGATATCTGAGTTAATACTTTACAAATGAAAACATTTCAGACATTTTCCAACATTTCTCTGGCTTTTTTTCTTTCAAAGCTGCATATTTTCATAAAAATTTCAACTCATAAACATTGCGAGTAATCGTCACTAATCACAATCCAAAAGTGTGATTTAGGTGATAATGACTTAATCCATAGACAGCACTAGTTTAAGTATAAGTAATAAAATAAAAGAAACAGCATTAAGGTGAAGGTGAACAGACACTTTTAAACTAAATGGAAACAATTTAATCACCAAAAAGAAACAAAACGTTTTTGTTAAGTTACATTTGACTTCAGCGAGTTGACTTGTGCTTGCAGTGTAATCTAGCAAAAGGGAGAATCATCCGTGTTTGATGTGAAGTTGCTGGACGTGGGTGGGATCAGTGGGGTGTGTCAGTGTCCTCTCACTAGTTCCTGTCCTTCTCCTAACCTGCTGTTTTCATCTCTGAGCTTCTGCTCCATCTCTGCTTCTTTTCCTTCAGCCTCTGTCTGCTGGCTCACAGTTCCATCAGTCTCCCTGTTGCAGTGTTGCTTTTTCTGTTTCTACCTCGCCTGACCTTTCACCCTCTGCTGTCCATCTGAGAACTAAAGCTCACTTTTACTTTGACAGTATTCTTTAGCTATACTGAACACTAAGGTTTTTATAAAGAACTAAAACTAGATAAAAACTACAAATACATTCATCCTCCCTCTGCTTATCTACAACACAACAATCACTTTCCAGGCACTGTGATCACGCGGCGTGCGTCAGCTGACACCGCGGTCACGCGCCCGTGCTGAAATAGAGAGGGAGATACCAGCACAACAACTTAGGAAGTGTGTGAAAAGTCTGCACTGGCACATCCATCTCTTACCTGCGTGTAAAGCGTGTGCTCTGACTGTTTCTGCGGTGAAGGGGGCGGGGCATGTGAGGAGGGGGGGCCAGGTGTGTGTGAGGGAGGGGCACGTTCATCCTAATTTACGAATGTATCATTTGTTTTTCTGGAATGACTGTTAATAATGAGATACTGCTGATACATGGCAGGTGCTTAGGCCCCGCCCCTCTGCACGTGCCTGCGGCCTCATGCCTCACACATTAGCAGATGAAATATCTGCAAGTGTTAATGGGATGTTTGTAGTCGTGTCTTTTTGCTGGGGACACCTCTAAGATTGTTTGACTTTAGAGGGCAGATCTCACTCTGAACCTGTTCTTCCAGCAGATTCTTCCACATGAAGGCTAAAGCCTCTAACGGTCATTTTTCCTACTTTTTATTTTTGGTTCTAGTGGGTTTACAGTGATACTACAACTAGGTTTTAACTTCAGAGAGAAAAAAGCAAAAAGAGCAGGAGAAAGAGCGGGAAAATGCTGCAAGTATCTGACAGCCCTGTAAGCACATGGCGTCAGTCTGACTGCTTATGGTCGTTTCACGCATCTCTTCTGTGTTGTGACATTTTAATGATAAAACTATATAATATACACAAACTTAGGCAGCGTCACGGACCATGTTTCTTTTAACATGTTACGACACTACAGTCAAAAAGGCTTCCTCTGGAGTTCTAGAGTGAAGGGGTTGGAGTTGCTGCACAAAATGTTTGAATGTGCTGTCAAAGGGGTCGTGTGGGGTCAAGCCCTCCAGTCAGCTTTTCCTCTCCTGGTTTATATGAACTTAATTTCCTTTGATTGCTTCTTCTGCAGTGAATTTTTATGGTGTTCTGAACAGCTTCTTATACGTTTTATATTCTTTTTCTGGTTTTCACTTAAACAATACAGTTTAAGATAAACACCGTTAATTAACCCACCAGTATTTTTTGAAGTAAACAGTAAACATCTGAACTATTAGTCCTAATCTTTAAACAGCAAATCAAAAACTGTCAGAAACAGCAGTCCCAGAACAGCCCACGTCTGAAAGGATTTTGTGTTCTGTCTTCAGGATGGCCGTCTGGCGCTCTCTGAAGTTCTTGAAAAGGTGGAATACTTCAAGATGAGCACCATTACAGACTACGGAGGGATGAGGGTGAATGAGCACGAAGAGCTGTGATTCAGGAAGAACGAATCATAGATCTGCTCCAACCGGATCTTTGACTCTGGAAATCTGTAAAGGTTCAGAATCTGACCTGAGATGACCACCACACAACTACATACTGACCACTAACTGAGTGAAGAAGAAAGACTTTACAGCTAGAATTCACTGAACTGCGTCTGAGCAAATGATCCCCATCGTAAATCCACATGACTGATAACTAAAGCTTAACCTACAGAGGAAGCAGGACATGGTGCAGTACATCAGATCACCGCTGGAGGCAGGATGCATAACAGAGAAATTCTTTATTGACTGAAAAGAACTGCTAATACTAAAAATAAACCTATGTACAGTCAGATTTCACTCATCTGGTTGGTGCATGTTGCTCTGTCTCCCATTCATGATAACTTTTATGGATTCTTTTTGAAATTCATCAGAGCTCAAATTTGCGCAAAATTGTGGGAGTGGTTACACATGGCAGGTGGGTGGAGCCAAAAAAGCTGTAAGCTTTACGATTTTCTGCTTAAATGACTCGGTCGTCTAAAGACATCATTCCATTCAGAGAAGGCTCAAAGGCCTGCAGAAGTAAACGTCTACACAAAAGAACACAAACAACCCAGATGGGGTTGGGGTTTCAGCGTACAGAGGAGTCCGCACAAGCGGGGACGGGCGTCACATCCGACTCAGGCCTGCATGACCGGACGGGCCTCTTTGGCGCTGAGGTCCACTCCAGAGCCCGCAAAGCCGGTTCCCCCCTGAAGGAGCACAACAGAATTTTACCTCAAAGTTACAGCGAGATGGACAGCTGAGTGTGTGCACCAAAGTCTGCTCTGCTCTCAATGACGGTTATTCCTATCACTTCAATGTGGGAGGAGTCAGGCTGCTGTTTCTGATGGAGAAACGTGGCATTTTAAACTCATTAGAAGTGTGACAATAATACATCAGATAATATAATAATACATCCTCTCTTTTAAAGACATAAACCCCAAACCAGCTGTTTGTGTGATCTTCTCTAAACCCCACAGATTCTCTCGCGTCTCTGCTTCAACCAGCTTACACTGACTAAACCTGCTGGTTAACTGACAGCTAACCAAAAAATAACCTAAGCTAACCAGAACTCCTGGTAATTAAAGGCGAACCAGACCCCCCCATCACACACACAGACATGGACAGCTTTGAAGTCCTCATACAGTCAAACATGTGACGAGCGGCGTGCGAACAGACCCTCTGCAGCGGGATGATGTCTCTGTCGCTGAGTTTGTCTCCACTCACAGGATCGATCATGTCCTTCTTGATCAGCTTCTCCACACACTCCTGGGTCACCACAGCCCCCCTGAAACAGCAGAGCGTCACTCATCATCCTGACAGACATCACAGAGGCAGATGTGACGGGGGCTCACGAGGGTCGCAGGACGGCACAGGGGACGCTGTTTCCCAGGGCGTCTCTGGTCACGGCGCACACGTACCGGTCCTGAGGAGACAGCACATGCATGAAGCAGACTGGACAGCTGACTCCACCCCCATCTTTTTACAGATAGAAAGAAAAAGGAACTCAAACCTGCAGCGTTTGTAACAGATGAAAAAAAAGAAATCGATCCATCAGTCCCGTTTCCCTCACCATAATCTATGTCTTCTTTTCTAGTTAAAACCTAAAATGCTTCTAGTCTGCTGCCTCAACATTATTCCTTACAGGTCAGGGTTCTTTGGGGTGATTGATGCTTTCAGAGTTTAATAAGCGACTTCACAAGCAGACAAGTCTCCCGTCGTCATGGTTACTACCCAGAAAGGATCTCAGATGAAACCAGATGAGAAAACAAGATCTTCAAATTCAGTTTAGAACAAAAGTCTCAGAGTCAAGTCCAGAGACAGAGCAGCGCTACAGCCGGAGGGGGTGTGAGGTCACACTGCCCCCTCCGACTGACCTGGCTCCGGTTCTGATCAGCTGACCTGGCGGTTGAGCAGGGCCACTCTGTCCAGGCTGGGGTCCAGCGGGGTGAAGCGCACCACGATCAGCTCATTCATCTTAATGGGTCGTCCAGACATGGGACAGAGCACAGCCTTACTCTACAGAGCGGGTCAAAAGAGAAGGAGGCAATCATCCGATGGAGCATTTACAGATTTCCCAGAATGCAACTGCAACCAAAGACCACCAGGTCAGCATGACCCCCAGCTTTTAAGGTGAGCCAACTTCAACAGACACATGGGTCATGACCTGAAGAGCAAAAGTAAACGGGTCAACATGACAACAACTTCACCACTTAGTGTCATGAGTGTGGCGCCCCCTGTAGGCTGCAGGGGTCAGAAAACACAGATCATCATCACTTAAAAAAAAAAAAAAAAAAAAAAAACAGCTTCAGGCAAACTTACAAAAGACTAGAAGCTCATTCGGTTCAGAGTAAAACTTTAAACTTTCAGAGATCTGCTTGGCAGGAATCAGCAGACGGGTCTGGGCAAAGAAAGCCTCTCACCGGTTTCTTAAGCTGGGTGGGTTTGGCCTCTGGAGTCAGGGAGGGAATCCAAAAGCTTGGCAGCTTCTGGCTGGATGAAGCAGCGGAAGCAGCCGTGGATGGTTCCTCAGCCTCACCGTCTTTGCTCTGTCCTGAAGAGAAAGTCAGCTTTTCTACTTAAGAGTCTGACGTAAAAAGCTTCCAACAGAGGGCTGAGGTGACAGCGCTCACGCAGGAACACAGAACACACCGGAAGTGAACGGGTTGATGGGCTTGGACACGATGCTGCTCTCACTGGACTTGAACTTCTCAACCTTCTGGATTTCCTCAGACTTGGACTCCAGCTGGTTGCTGCTCTTCTGGGCCTGTTTCTGCTTCTCATAGGCCTGAGATAAGAAAGTCTACAAAGTCAAATCCAACGTTCCTCAGTGCAAGGAAAATATGAAAACATGGAGAAAAACATTGTTTTAGTTCTCTCTGTTCGTCTGGATGCAGGCGACAAACCAAAAAAAAGTGAAACTAATCATGCTCTTTTTCTGCCTCTGAAGAGTCCACAGAGAAAACAGTGAGTCCTGCAACCACGTTGAGAATAGTACTTTGCCCTACTTCTTTCTTCTCTGCTCCAACCCTCACAAATACTTTTTTTTAACAAATACGACACTCCTGTGGACACGGCAAACGAGCAGCTCAGCTCACAGTCTCTGATTCCTGCTCTGACCACACAGAACCTCAAAGTGCTGCGCCTCAAAGGGAAAAAGAAGGGTTTGATCTCTTCAGGATTTTGCAGGTTTGTCCACTTAAACAGTCGCCCTGATGGAAGGTTCATTCACACAGTAGGAGATAGAAAATCAACACATCAACTTTATAGAACTTGTATACATTTCATGGATGAAAATAAGTATCTGACCCTCTTTCCAGAAAGACTTGGTACTTTGTGTCAAAACCCTTCTGATCAGCAACTCTGAGCTTCAGTTCTCTCCATAGGTTTCTATAGGATTGAGGTCCAGAGACTGGCTGGACCTCTGCATGACCCTGATCTGCTTCTTCTTCAGCCGTTCCTTGATTGCTTTGGCTGCATGTTTTGGGTCAGGATCCTGGTGGAATACCCATCCACCAACCATTTGAAGCCTCCTGGTGGAGGGACGGAGGTTCTCACTCAGGATTTACATGGCTCCGTCCATCCACACGTCCCGGATTTCTGACTGTTTACATGATCATGGAAACCCACCAGCTCTGATCTGGTTTGGAGCTCCAGACCTATTGGTGGATTGATGGTCATGTTCTTGTATTTTTGCACCAACAGTTGTGACCTTCACCTCCAGCTTCTTGCTGATGGTTTGTGGTCCATTCGGGTCCTGTGCAGGTCTACAATCTTCTCCCTTCAATCCACTGAAAGCTTTTAGTCTTTCCTTGTTGGAGTGTTTGGAGTCTGACTGATGGACTGCTTCTGTGGACAGGTGTCTTTCTACAAGCACAGCTTAACATTTATGAGGAAAACACTACATTCATGGTTTTACAAATCCGAATGTTTCTTTGTTCTTGTTTGTACATGTTCAGATTTGAGTGCTCTAGAATAAAACGAGATGCTGTCATCAGACAGACACGGATGGTGAACGTTCTCACTCAGATGCAGGACTAACCTTCATCTTTTTGGCCACTTCTGTCTTCTTGTGTAGAATGTATTCAAGAATGGCCTGTTTTTCATACAAGTATCCATCAGGTCTGAAAACAGCAACACATCAGATCATGAAGATCACTGAAGCACATGAAGGCAGGAGAGCATGTTGTGATCTTTGATGACAGACGGATAAAAAGTGGGAAACAAACAAAAGCATTTTTTACTGTACTAATCTGAGTTTCTCATCCAGACCATACTGGTAACTTTCTCTTTTAAATAAAAACTATTCTCCATACATCTATATATCCATGCATGAGCCTTTAGGATCAGTGGTAAAAGGAAGAAGATTTTAAATCCAGATGCCTTGACTCAACTTCAAGACAATGTCACCGCATAAATGAGAACCTGCACCCACATGTTCTGCATATAATTCTCTTTTTTATCCGTATGATGTGCAGGTGTTCACTATTGCCGGTAAGCGTGAGGTTAGAGGAGCAAAGATGAACGTACGTCACCACAGGATCCTTGCAGGGCTGTAGGGACAGACAGCAGCAGTCGAAGTCCTTGATGGCGTCTTTGCCCAAACGGATGCTCTGTGTTCCATAACCAGACGCAGCTGAGAAGGTTCAAACAAACGGAAACATGAAGTGTTAGTGGAGAGCCTCAGAGGGGCATGGAAGGCCCACTCCAATGAAAATGCTGTTTTAACGCGTTCTTGTGGCATTAAAAGGGCATCCATAAAGAAAGTTAAGATCACATTTGTGAGTATTTCTTTATTCCAATCGTGCCTGTGGAGAACACAACACATGCAGTTTGAATCAGACGGTAGAACATGTTCTGAGCGGGTTTCATCCAGCTGCAGACCCGTCTGAGCTGGACTCTGGATCAGAACCTCCGGTTCCGGACCCCTGGTGTTGTCCCTCTGCCTGTTGTACATGTTTTGTCCTCGTGATGGCGCAGTGACGTAAAAGAAGCGCGTTTCATCACGGAGCTCAGCAGAGTCAAGCAGCTGAACGAAGCGCTTCACGTCGCCGTCTCTAGGTTTGTGTTAGGCTGTGTTGCTGCTCGGTCCGTGGTTCGAACCCAGCTGCTGCTCACCTGTGTCCTTCCTCTTCTCGTGGTAGGTGTACACGGCCCCGGCGGTGCAGTTCTTTCCGTGACGAGTCATTCCGTTTCTACCAACTCCACTGTCTGGAAGACTCGAGATGCTAACTGATGCTAGCGAGCACGCGCCTCCAATCAAAGGATCGATCAGAAACAAAAGATCTATAACGGTATTCTGAGAGGTTCGGGCTGGAGCTCAAACCTGTGCAGACATCCAAACAGCTTCAGGTTTTATTTACGTTTCAGTCCTCCGATTCCTGGCTCTGTTTCTTCTGCTGTGAACTATCAACTAAGGGACGCGGTGTCGCCACCTCCTGGTGAGGGGTGGAACTGAACAAAGTGATGCCAGAAACGCTTGTTAGACTTCAGAAGTTCCTTTTCATTTCATACACATTTCAGGATTACTTTGTTATTTTTGCAGGTTTTGAATTATCTGTATTTTGAGAAGGAACTACGGTGGCCCTCAAGTACAAATCACATTCTCAAATCACTTTCACAAAAAGCTATCCATCTGAACATACTTTAGGAGCCTATCATAAATCATCTCGGATATATCAGAAGGTTTTGAATTCAGTAAATATGCTATTCACATCTTCATAAGGAATTATCTTTAACATGGGAAACATTTTATTTAGTTCCTTAAAAAAAGGTAATTAAATTAGCATGCTTTTCTATCATAATTTGTTGATCATAATGGCAAATATCACATTCAGAACTGTAAATATAGAAACCAGAGACCAGCCATTATACATTTTTATAGTAATATTGTTTTCTATTTTAACAGTATAAGTGACTTGACTAACAAAAAAGCAATAGAAACGACCATTATATGTACAAGTTATGGTTTGTTTGAGTGTTTGTAGTAGTCTCTGACTCCCTTCAAATGAGTTGACATTGTTCATTGTTGTCTAGTGCCTGTACATATACTTTTCTCTAAAATATTAAAATTAAATAAATAAATAAATAAATATTGGATTGCACAATTGGATTTTTGAAAGGAGCTATAAATAGTGAAAGAAAGCAGTCAGTGTTCTTCTCCAGATGAGCTCTGTGTGTAGCAGAACTGCAGACAGCAGGTACCACACCAGTAGGACTGAAATGGACCCAAATGAAAGCCCAACACCCCAGAGCCTCAATGTTCAAATATCCTGCCTCTGAAACTAAAGAGATGCTGTACCTCAGTAACCATGGTGACCATGCCTCGTCCATTTATTCAGACCTGCAAGCTGCATCACATTAAAACAAGCTCATGGAGTGGATAAATGTATCATTTTTTCAGCTTTATTATTTGTTATGCTATGTATGTTTGGTTGGTGAAAAGCGAAAAATAAACGTGTTTCATTCTCTTTAAAAAATCTTCTGTCATCTTTTATTAAATCAGGAGCTAAATATACATTTAAACAGAAAATTCCTTTTTTTTAAATTTGGTAAACAGGAGTTGTAACCTTTTTTCCATTGGCCCTGAAAGCATAATTCACAAACATTCAGCTCTTGTGCTAAAAGCTGCATTGCAGCAGCTGGAAGACAAGAATCTGAAACCCATTTCTGCCTTCCACCTACAAGCCAAGGAAGCCTGCTGTCTGAAATGTTGTTAATTTCTGGATTCAACTTTGTGTCTGAAGGATAAACCCAAAACTCCACTTGTTATGTAGAAAACATTCTGAGGGAGCACAGAGCAGACAGAGAAACAGCATTGCCCTAAAGTGAAAAAAGATCTTCTTTATATTCAATTAAGGTTTTTTTTATTTGCATTTATGAAATAGGGTTTTTTTTATGTAAAACTACAGGCGACCTTATCTCTGTGTGTATCCATTATTAAATAGACCGTAAAATCGCTCTGTGATCCATTATAGTGGCCGTCTTCACTTCAGCCTCTTCTGTGACGGTTTCTGAAGACGAACAGCAGAGGGCGCTGTTGCATAAAGAAACATGGACAGTGAAAAGCTGCTTGAGGGAATCTAAGCATCATGCCAGAATCAGTACCTCTGTACGTTCAAATGCTATACGTTCTTACTAATAGAATGATACAAGCAAAACTGAAAATAATAAAACTGATTCAAGTGGCTGTCAATGAGGTTTTTCCTCAAAGTTTATTTCAGTTAATGTCATCAAAACGATACGTGTTCCCTCTAAGTATAATATCCCTCCAATGCCTTTGTTTTAAATCTAGGTTCTCTAAATATGTCACGTCTTTTAGTTCATTATAACTTTGTCTTTTATTGAATTTAACCTGTAAATTGAGGGGTCAACTTGTCTTGTGTTTTTCCTCTGTCCAGAGGTGTTTGTTGTTTTTCATGTTGTTTTTTGATGCTTTCACATGAAAACTTCATGTAAAAAAAAAGCTTTTATCTGAATTGAAAATGAGGATAGGTTTTAAATATGGTGCTTTTTTGAAGGCACTTTGGGTGGAAACTATTTGCTTGGAGTTTAATGCAGAACTTCCACCATTCTCAGGAAGGGTTTGGAAGCGAGTTTGAAGACAGTTGTGTGTCTGTAGCGCAAATGAGACCCAGAACAAGTGAAGAGAGTTTCACGGTTGAACGTCTCACAGTCTTTCATCAGCATTTCTATAGCAAATCTGAACCCAGCTTGATTAGGTTTGATGCTTTAAAGAGCGATAGTGGCTGCAGAGCAAATATGGACTGTCAAGAAAATAAAAACTCCAAATATTTTCATCCCTTTTCCAAACCAGTTCTTTCCCTGCAGTATCATAACTGAGCATATCCAGCCATCTCCAGGTGAAGGAAGGGCGCCGTGAAAAATTCCTGCTTGAAGTTAACCTGGTCTGGAAAAACATAACATACCTTCAATTTGATATTTACTAAAATGTACACACACAGACATCCTACTGGTTTTCTAGAAATCCTGCCAAATCTACTCCCGATTACCTGGATTAGGTGTTTTTGGCCAATTTAGCTTCAATGACAAGTTAGTTCAAAAATATGAAGGACACTGGCCCTCGAGGCCTGAAGTATGAGATTTGTGGTGTTATGGTTAGTGCTCTCGCCTCACAGAGAGGGCCCTGGTTCAACTGTGGGGACCTTTCTTTGTGAAGTTTGCATGTTCTCCCATGTGCATCCAGAAGCATCCAGGCACTATGGGTTCCTCCCACAGTCCTAAATCATGCTGTGTGAATGCAAGTGTGGCCCTGTGACCAACTGACAATCTGTTCAGCGGGTAGCCTGCCTTACGCTGGACTGTCTCTGGGCTGATTCCAGCAACCCCATGACCCTGACAGAGATTCTGTGGGTCCAGACGATGGATGGATGGACACTCAGATCTTTGTATTTTATAGTTTTATAAGAAATTGAGCAAAACGTAATTGTATTTAAATGCTCTGAATGTGTTGGTAACATCATTTCAGAGTTGAACCATGTGTTCCTGAAGTCGTTTGTCTGGTGTGTGAAATGCTGA
Source organism: Oryzias celebensis (assembly GCA_014656515.1). NCBI lineage: Eukaryota > Metazoa > Chordata > Actinopteri > Beloniformes > Adrianichthyidae > Oryzias > Oryzias celebensis. The sequence continues at coordinate 19,894,630 of BNCR01000008.1, forward strand.
GGAGGTCACAGGTCTACAGCTTCTCCTGCAGCTTCCCCGTTAATCCCTGGGAAGTTTTCCATCTAATTCCAGAGGAACAGAGAGGATTTAGAACGTCTTTAGCATCTTCCAGAAAGGCAGTGTCTCACCAGATAAAGGGCCACTCATTCATTCAAAACAGGCACAATGTTTTAATGCAGAACATGGTAAAACACATCAAATTTATCACTAAACTGTTGTGCTCAGCTGATAAAGATCAGCAACAAACTTCAGGATGATCAAAAGAAAAAGAATTAAAGAGTTCTTCTGTAAGGTGCTGGTTTGTAGAAAATCCTTTGTCTTTTCTTAGTTACAAGTTAAAAAAGTCTTTTGAAAAATGTAATACAACCTAAATGATTCACCTAAATTATTTATGCCTTCTTAACCCTGAAGAACCCAGTAACCTTTGTTCTTTAGGGCTTTTAAAGTTAATTACATTTTTGTGGTTTTGTTTGTTTCATTTTAGGAAGCAGCACTTAACAGCAGCCACATAATTACACAAAAATCACTAAATACGAAATAGATTCGTAGAAGAACAGCCAATTTTGACCCGGTGGCGTCTCCAGGGTTAACGCAGAGGGAGATGACATTTGGCTGAAAGATGAATCCTTCTGGGTGAGGGAACCAGTTGAACTGAGAGAAGCTGCGTTTTCCTTATATGTCTTGTTTGTTTCTCTGTCTGAACAACAGCATTTCCTGCCGTTGTGACTGTGGATTTCCTGCTTGCGGATCTCTACATTCATTTCAAATACATCTCACACTAACAGCTTTTAAACTGAAGACTTTCTGGCTTCACCTGTTCAGACCCAATGCGCACACACACACACACACACACACACACACACACGCACACACGCACACACGCACACACGCACACACGCACGCACACACGCACACACACACGCACACACACACGCACACACACACGCACACACACACGCACACACACACGCACACGCACACGCACACGCACACGCACACGCACACGCACACGCACACGCACACGCACACACACACACACACACACACACACACACACACACACACACACACACACACACACACACACACACACACAAGTAACAGCTTTTACTTTTGAGCTAATAACTGTTTCATTAGAAAACAGTCTGATTCTAAAATAAATAAATACAGGCGTGACCAGAACTGTCAGGAATCAGAGCTCTGTCTCTGCCTCTGGTCACCAGCGGGACCGTCTCCAGAATACTGACACTACATTTCCCAGCATCCCCAGCGCACCGATCCTGGATCTCACACACCTGATCCTCATCTACAATCCTCCACAGGACATGTATGCAGCACACAGAGCCCGGCTCGGTGTGAAGTATTGCTTGTGCCGTTCAGCCTGCACACGGAGCGTCTCATCCTGACCTGATCTGACCCTGCTTCCTATTTGACTGCCTCTTTGCTGCCTCGACCTTTGCCTGAAGTCTGACCCTGATTTATCTTTGTGGACTTTTAGCTGAGCTTTGCTGCTGTCTGAGTCAGTGAAACCTGCTGCACGTGGAACCAGCCGTCTGCCTGTTTGACAGAAACAAAGCAACAAAAAAACAAGAACTGAATCAACGTTTAAAAACAAGGAGACGACTTTAGAAAGAACGTCATTATTTTGACCTGCTATACAGGCATGGTGGGGAAAGGCTGATGGTGTGGATGTTGGGTATTGATCCGATACCAAGTAATTACAGAACTAATATCACTGATATTGATACCAAAGATTTTTCCTGGAAGTGTTTGATTAGAGAATAATTTTTGCAATACACTGTATTTTGTTGATTAAGTGTTTAATAAAAGACAAGACAGAGACTTTTGCCAAATAAAAATGTTTGTCAACTAATTTCATAAGTAATGGCATCATACAACAGTTAAAGGAAGGAAACAGTAACTGTGGTGTGATGTATGTTGCTTGTTTGACTCCGACCACCAGGTGGAGTCTGTTAGTATGTTCGTTGTCTGGAGGTAGAAGAAGACGAGACGAAGATGTCGGAATAAAGAAACTCTGGCCTCCGCGTGTTCGATATATCAGGACCAACAATGATATTACATGGTGTCAGAAGTCAAAGATGGAGCAGTTAAGGCCACCAAATAGTCTGAGTTTTGAAGGAAATCTGGCGGAAAACTGGCAAACTTGGATTCAAAAGTTTGACTTGTATCTCATTGTGACCGGGATCGCAGAAAAGAGCGAGAAAGTGAAGTGTGCAACATTTCTTCACGTTGCTGGAGATGAAGCTATAAAGGTATTTAATACGATGGTCTTTGATGAAGATGTGGATGGTTTCGATGGGCTGAAGGACATGTTCAGAGTCTACTGTGAGCCCCGGAAAAACATGACGTATCTGAGACACGTCTTCTTTACCAGAGTGCAAGGACCAAATGAAACAATTGATGCTTATGTGACGGACCTGAAAAACAAAGCGAAGGACTGTGAGTTTGCACAGCTGACAAATGAGCTGATAAAAGACCGCATAGTCTGTGGAATAATAAATGACACTGTGAGAGCAAGGCTGCTCAGAGAGACGGATTTGGATCTCATGAAGGCTGTGGATATCTGTCGAGCAAGTGAGGTAACGCACAGTCACATGAAAGCCCTGCACGAGGAAGCAGATGTAGCAGTACATAAGATAAAAGTTACCAGAGTAAAGAAAGCAGCTGGCACACAAGTTGAGAATGCAAAAGAGAAAGAAGAGTGTAACAGGTGTGGCTACATGCATGAACCAAAGAAGTGTCCTGCATATGGAAAAATATGCAATCTGTGCAAATTAAAGAATCACTTCAGTCGCAAGTGCAAGTCACAAAAACAACAGTACAGACCCAGGAAAACAGACAAAAAAGTGCATGAAGTAGAACAAGCACAGGAAGAGGATGTCATGTTTATGGGATGTATAGATGTCAAACCAAATGAGCCAGCAGGTGCAGAGCTTCAGCTTGATGCAGTCTCAACATTGAACAATGATGCTAAGAAATGGACTCAAGAACTAAAATTTAACAATGGTGTGCTCACTGTGAAGCTTGATACGGGAGCAGAGTGCAACGTGCTGTCAATGAGAGACTTTGAGAAAGTTACAAATAAACAGGCAGAGTTAATCAAGTCCGGATGTAATCTGGTTACTTACTCTGGCCACGTAATCAAGACAAGAGGCATGGCAAAGCTCAAGTGTGACTTCAAAGACAAGGAATATGAGTTAGTATTTCAGATCATAGATAAAGACTCACCTGCTATTCTTGGAAGAGACTCTTGCACAAAGCTAGGACTAATCAGAAGAGTGGACGGTGTAGATAAAGGCAACACTGACATTTTGACTGAATATGAAGATGTATTTACTGGTTTAGGATGTGTTCCAGGACTGCACCACATCCAGCTCAACCCAGATGTGACTCCAGTTATTCACCCATCACGGAAGGTGCCAATAGCACTGAAGGACAAGATAAAAGCAGAACTGGACAAGATGGAAGATCTTGGAGTTATCACAAAGCAGACAGAGCCTACAGACTGGGTGAACAGCATGGTCACGGTAGTGAAACCCAACAAACTCAGAATCTGCATTGATCCTCAAGATCTCAACAAAGCCATAAAGAGAGAACACTATCCACTGCACACAGTTGAAGAGATAACTGCAGAAATGCCAAATGCAAAGGTTTTCTCCATATTGGATGCTAATCATGGTTTCTGGCAGGTTCAGCTAGACGAGGAGAGTTCGAAGTTATGTACCTTCAACACCCCTTTTGGACGATACAGATTCCTGCGACTCCCATTTGGCGTGTCGTCAGCACCAGAAGTGTTTCAAAAGTGCATTGCACAGAGACTGGAAGGTTTGGAGGGTGTTGTGAACATAGTGGATGATATTTTAGTGTGGGGTGAAGATGAGGAACAGCATGACAGGAGACTGAGAGCGCTGATGGACAGGATCAGGGGGATGAACCTGAAGTTGAATAAAGACAAATGTAAGATCAGAAGGACAGAGATTGGATATGTTGGTCACATTCTATCTGCAGAAGGTGTGAAACCAGATCAGGAAAAAGTCAGAGCTATACAGGACATGCCTGAGCCAGAAGACAAAGCTGGTCTACTGAGGTTTCTAGGGATGCTTCAGTGCTTGGCAAAGTTTGTCCCAAACCTCTCAGATGTGAGTGCGCCACTCCGGAAACTACTGGAGGGTGATGCGGCGTGGCATTGGGAAACGGAGCAACAGAAAAGCTTTGAAAAGCTGAAGATGCTTGTCAGCACAGCTCCGGGCCTCAAGTATTTTGATGTGAAAAAGGAGGTAACGTTATCTGTAGGTGCGAGCTCGGAAGGTCTGGGAGCAGTGTTGATCCAGGAAGGACAACCAGTGGCGTACGGCTCAAGAGCGCTGACTGACTGTCAGAAGAGGTACGCTCAGATTGAAAAAGAACTTTTGGCAATTGTGTACGGTTGTGAAAAGTTTAAACAATATGTGTATGTGCATGTAGAAACAGACCATAAGCCTCTAGAGACGGTGTTTAAGAAATCGCTGCAGAAGGCTCCACCGAGACTCCAGAGGATGCTGATGAACCTTCAACCATATGATCTGCGGGTCAGCTAAAAGCCTGGAAAAGAGCTTTACATCGCAGACACACTGAGTCGAGCTTACCTGAAAGAAAGAACTGAACAACTCCTGGAGGATGAACTACAGATTCATCTACTTACAGCTCAACTACCGATCACCGAAGAAAAACTGAACATATTCAGAACACAAACCACAGCAGATGAAGAACTGCAGCAGGTCATAAATATGGTCCACGCAGGATGGCCAGCAGAAATACAACAAGTACCAGCAGAGATCAGAAAATATTGGACGTTCAGAGAGGAACTTACATGTTCTGATGGTCTACTGTTCAAGAACACTCGACTTGTTGTTCCACATAGTCTGAGAGCAGACATGTTGTCGAGAATTCATGAAGCTCATCTCGGGATAGTCAAGTGCAAGGAACGAGCAAGAGACATCATGTTTTGGCCCAACATGGCTAAAGAGATTGAAGATGTTGTGTTAAAGTGTTCTGTTTAACACATTCAGACGATGTAACACAAAGGAGCCGCTCATCTGCCACGACATTCCAGAGAGAGCCTGGGCAAAGATTGGAGTGGACTTGTTTCACTATGAGCAAGGTGAATACCTGTTGTGTGTAGACTACTACTCCAAGTATCCTGAAATTGCCAAACTCACTGGGACCACCAGTCGACATGTGGTGACTGCCCTTAAATCAATGTTTGCAAGACATGGAATTCCAGATGAGGTTGTGTCTGACAATGGTCCACAATTTGGGAGTGCTGAGTTCAGGACATATGCGGAGAGATGGGAGTTTGTCCACACCACATCTAGTCCTGGATACCCCCAGTCTAATGGACAAAGTGAGCGGGCAATTCAGACAGTTAAGAGCTTATTGAAGAAAGCAAAAGAGAGCCAAAGTGATCCTTACATCGCTTTGCTGGAATATAGGAACTCACCTTTGGATGGAGTAAAACTGTCCCCAGCCCAACTGCTCATGGGCCGAAGACTGAAAACCAGACTACCATCATCAGTACAGCTTCTGAGGCCACAGCTGCTTGATAAAGTACACCATAAGATCAAGGAGAGGCAGCTGAAACAGAAGCAGTACTTTGACAGAGGAGCAAAAAGTCTACCGCTTCTGAAGGATGGAGAGAAAGTGAGAGTAAAAGTCAAAGAAAAGTGGCAACCAGCAGTCATCGTGAGGGAACATGACAAACCCAGATCAGTCATAATCCAAACAGAAGAAGGAAACACCTACAGGAGAAACCGCCGACACCTGATGAAAACCAGAGAAGTGACTTTTCCACAACAAGGTGCTGAAGACTTACAGGATGTTGATCCTGTGACCAGTACACCTACAGAGACTGACCGGACACGTGTACCAACACCAGTGACATCACCGGCGACAACACCAATGAAAGGAGGGGTGACACCAACTGTGAACCGGGAAGATACAGTTCAGAGGTCAAAGTTTGGAAGACTGATTAGACCACCACAAGGTTACTGTCAGTGAAAATCAGCAGTTATTTATGCTGTGTAGTTAATACAAACTGTTCAAAGTTTGAGTGCAAATTTAATTCTTTTTTAGTTTTAAGATAAATTTTGCAATTGGTTGTAAACACTTTTGGGTTTTGGTAAAATACTTTTAGAAGCAGCACTACAATTCTCTCTTCAAAGTGATTACTGTGTGAAAAGAACTGCAAAGTCAGTAGCTATAAAAGTTAATTTACTCAGGTAAAATATCTAAAGGGAAGAGATGTGATGTATGTTGCTTGTTTGACTCCGACCACCAGGTGGAGTCTGTTAGTATGTTCGTTGTCTGGAGGTAGAAGAAGACGAGACGAAGATGTCGGAATAAAGAACGACACAGTTTAAAGAAACACTGGCCTCAGCGTGTTCGATATATCAGGTTCAACAACGATATTACATGTGGAGCACATTTTTTTACAAAGCTACTACAATGTAACAAACAAAACAGCACCATAATCATGTATTTTTTTTAAAAAGGCAGGATTAAAACAACAGTCACTAGTAAAAAAGCAACACCATAACAAAGTTAAGTTAAAGTTCCTTTAGTTGTCACACAGCTCAGTGTGTGAAATGTGTTCTCCCCATTTGACCCCTGGGGGAGCGCTGAGCTGCAGACACCAGAAGCATTTGGTGGATTCAAACCAGGCAGGTTTTGCCCAATCGAGCAACACTGCAGACAGATAGACACCGAGCTTGAATGAACTCTGTCAGTAAATTCAAGATTTTTATTCTAAGAATTAAAGAAAACTGCGACAAAAGTATGGATCTCAACATGCTAGTATCAATATTTCTCCTTGGTATTTATACTATCGACACTCAGATCAGGGACACACCCAGAGAAAAAGCAGAACTGCAGACTGCGGCTTACAACAGCGTAGCTTCAACCTGGAGGAACTTTAACATCCACATCTTTCACCTTAGAAAACATTTGAAGCTACATTTGAAAAATATGTCGACAACATCCAAGCAACAGCTGGAGTCTTGCATTCCAGGGAAGACACACGCTGTGCAACTGTTTTGAGGCCTGCAGCATCACATTCACAGTGGAGGAATGGAGGGTCGATCCCTTCCTGATTTTCAAGGTTTATTTACTTCAAAAGAATCCCTGCAACAGTCTGTCATCCTGATGGAAGGTTCATTCACACAGTAAGAGATAGAAAATCAACACATCAACTTTATAGAACTTGTATACATTTCATGGATGAAAATAAGTATCTGACCCTCTTTCCAGAAAGACTTGGTACTTTGTGTCAAAACCCTTCTGATCAGCACAGAGGTCAGAGGTTTCTTGTAGTTGATGATCAGGTTTCTGCACAGATCAGGAGGAATTCTGGTCCACTCGTCTCTACAAATGATTTCTAAATGGTTGCTGTTGCTTAGCAACTCTGAGCTTCAGTTCTCTCCATAGGTTTCTATAGGATTGAGGTCCAGAGACTGGCTGGACCTCTGCATGACCCTGATCTGCTTCTTCTTCAGCTGTTCCTTGATTGCTTTGGCTGTATGTTTTGGGTCAGGATCCTGGTGGAATACCCATCCACCAACCATTTGAAGCCCCCTGGTGGAGGGAAGGAGGTTCTCACTCAGGACTTGATGGTCCCGTCTTTACAAAATTCCATGTGTTTCCACAGGCTGGACTATAATGATGGTTGATCATTTTTTGCTGCATTACATGTGTGTTGTCCACTGCGACGGCACTTGGTCGTTTCAACATTATGGTAAAATAAACCTACCATGCCTCAATCTAAATGGTATTTTCCAAGATTGAGGATTGATTCACCTCATTTTAAAATGATTTTTTAATAGTTTTGGTCGATTCAATTAGATTAAGAACTTACCTCAAACGGATTGATCCGGTTGGTCCTAAAATAGAAATGAATTGATGGATGAATCATTACACTGCTCTGTGTGTAACTGCTCTGTGTGAACCAGAACTCTCGGTGCTTGGTAGGAGATCAAACACTTTTCTCTTCAATGAAATGCTAAGAAATGTATATCAATTCTTAAAAGCCTTGATTTTCTGTCTCAGTGTTCAACCTGCCATCAAGATGACTCACTGTCACATTCTTTTTAAATGGTCAAACCTACAAAATCAACAAGGATCAACTCCTTCTTTCCTCCTCTGTACAGAGAGCTTTGTGGATGAAAGAATCCCTTTTCTGAGTCTTAACATGTGATGTTAATTTGTGTCCTGTTGGAAGTAAAATGCTGGCTCAGGTCATTTGTCTCTACATGACAGGATGATGATACAACCGTACACGTTTGCTCCTCAGACATTGTTTTTAGGGAATGGTAGCCACTACACGTGTTCTTGTTTTCTTTTGAACTGTAAAAGCTTTGGAGGCTTCAGAACAAAACTTTGTGACTTTTGTGGTTTTATCTGGTTAAGGATGCAGTCATCAGCCTTTCCAAAGCACATATTGTCTTCACTCATGAAGACGGTGAGGATGGAGCATGACTCTTGACTTCCATAAGAACTTCTATCCAGCTTTCTAGTTTCTTCAAGGCCATAAAATGAATCCTGAGAAACAAGCTGAACAATCATGGACAAACCCTGTTCTCCTCTATACCTCAAAGGAAACATATTCATTCACAAAAGATTTCAGAGTGGAGATCATATCAATGTTAATGCGTCTTTTAGGATGCAATGCGTCACTACAGCATGAAGGAGACAAACAGAAATGATGGACCGTGATGAACTTCCTCAATCTTCCTGAGCTGATAAAAACCTCGCTGGTCTGCAGCCTTCATCTGAGCTCAGACCTTATAAGGTCCTGCTGGGCAACTTTGGCAGAACAGTGTGGAGTTAATGATGGGCTGAGTTTGGCAAACCTGATGCAGTCTGAGATAGTTAGTAGAGCTGGAACTCCTTCATAAACAGCTTTTCCCCACGGACGTCCCACCCAGCAGTTCACAGAAACCACTGGTCTTTATCAGGCCTCTTTGAACATGGAGGCACCACCTCTTCAGAAACTACATCTGCCTTTGTGTCTCAATAAAAACAACTCAACAGTATTTATTTACACTGGCTTAAATGTATTTAGGAACAAATGTTCCTAAATGAATCCAGGGACTTGTTGACTCCTCCATAAGTCTCAGAGGTTTCCACTGGAACAGTGTTATAAAAAGATGTCCTGTAACAGCCATGAGGGATTGATTGTGTCAGATTCTGGGAACTATGGAAGATGGACATTTTGTCTTTCTACAGAGTTTTGAAGAAAGCACACAAACACAGTGTCAGGTTACAAGTTTGTCACTGTCCTAGTCATTTGAGAAGTTGTGTTTTCAGAAACAGCTTACCTTTAATCGGAGCATGTGGATGAAACTGCAGCGAGATTCCAGAAAACAGACATGTCTGATCTAAGGTAGTCCACTCTGGGTTGCGTGGCTCAGTTCCAGCTCTGAAAAGTGTCAAAGGCTCCTGGATTAAATGCGACTAGACCTGTGACTTGTTCCGAGAGCCAGGTGAGGTTTGAATGCCTAAGAAGGATTGCAGACTCCTCCTGTTATAGTGAAGGCTCACTGTGGCACAATGAAGATCTTACATTGTTTGCTGCACCTTTGCTGCCCCTTCAGAGAAACCTTCTAATAAGACGGGAGCGCCGAAGCAGAGAAAGCTGGAGAGGATTCAAGTCCGTCTGCGTTTTATCCGTTTGTGTAAGTTTAAACTCAAAACAAAAGTGACACAACTGACAGCAGCAACATATTTATAGTAACACCATGACAGGAAGACTGGTTCAGAGGTAGAGAGGTTGACATGTGATCAGAGAATCGCTGGTTTGGTTCCCAACTTGCCCACCTATGTGTCAAAGTGCCCTCGAGCAATACACAACCCCACATTACCTCTGGTGATCATAGGTTGGCTCCAGTGTTTAGGTCTCTTAAGGAGGTAATAAATAGGTATGCAGTATATAAATATACTTGATATATTTGTAAGTATAAATTTACACTATATTAATAAACAGGGTTTCCCTGTTTTTTGTGGGGGCTACTCTCTAAAGATAACCCACGATATGTAAAAATCTACAAAGCAGGATTACAGGTGTTTAAAGGCTGTTAAACTCATCGCTACACACGTTCTACACTTTTCTCAGACAGACTCGGACATTTTCGCACTTTTCTCTCTTGTTTAAACTCTCAAAGTTCAAACCTCCACAGAACAATAAGTCCAGTTTTACAGAACGAAAACAAAGATCTGGTCACAATTGGAGATTTCCGTCGATCTGGCTAAATGAATACATTCTGTATGCGAGAGATGGCACGGAGAAGGAGAAGATTGATTGACAAGGTGACACAAGGATGGTTACACAATGGTGACATTAAAATAAAGGTTAGGCAATGATGTAAATGCAATAAAGGTAACACAATGATAGTTAAAGAGCGATGTCAACATGATAAACATTACACAAAGACAGTAAAGCAAAGTAAAGGAAGTCCAGTAAAAATTACACTGCGCTGGTAACACACTAAAGGTAACAGAAATGTAGTAAAACATTGATGAGACACAATGTTAAGGGTAACAGGATTTACTAGAATGATGCTTACAAGATGACAGTAACACAATGCAGGTTATACAATGAAGCCAACGCAGTAATAGTTACACAATATTAATACGTTTGTGCAATGACGTTGACACAGTGATGGTCGAACAACGATGGCTACAAAATTATAGCAACACAATAAACGTAACAAAGGGATGATCACAGTGATGGTGACAATATAAAGACAACACAATGAAAGTAACACACTAATGATAACACAATGAAAGAAATACAATGATAACAACACAACAAGGATAACATTTATGGATTACAGCTACAACCGTTTGCAGTGACACACCTGATCTTTTTGCTGTACCAGGAAAAAAAGATCAGATGTTTCCTGTGATGACAAAAAAACCTCTTAAACAATCTCATCTTCTTGTACTTTTGCTTTTCTCGGTGTGTTCTTGTAGACCAGATGTGCATTACTACGGTGGCACGTCATGCTGAACAGTTAAAACAGAAATGAAGCAAATTCTCAGCAGGTCCTAAAATGAGACTGGGCTCAAACCAGTTTAAAACATTTTAAACGCAGACCAGTAAAGCTGCAGCGCTGCAGGTTCTGCAACAGCAACACTCAACCCTTTCAGGCTGATGATTTTGGCCGCAGTTTCTTTGCTCCCAGCGTCTGACCCCTGTGTTTCCTTCCTTCGTCAATATAACAAGGACTAGTGCGGGGCCTTGATCAAGTGGAAAATGGTCCTCTTTCCTTTCAACATAGTTAAAACAGCACCAAAACTGGCATACAACTCTGTTGTGGTTTTAAAGAAGTGGATGCTGAGTTCCGCCTGTTGCCATGACAACCACAGAAGATCCATGCTTCCTCTAAGTTCCTCCGCTGCAGCATAAAATCCACCAGCATGAAGAGAAGCTGACAGGAGTTTGCCTCTAAGGAATCCATAAACCTGAACCCTTACAAGTTGCGGTGAAGTCTCAAATCATGATCTCAAAAAACGGACTACCAGTAATATTTGTTGCAAAATAAACTAAAACTCTGTTGGACACATCTGGAATCCATGATGAACAAAAGACTCACTCCAAAAAAATGCTGTTTTTAGTGTTTTTAACATGTTCTTGTAGCAGTTTTCTCATGCTGGAGGACATATAAAAATTTAAGATTAAAATAGAATTTTTGAGTATTTCTTTTAAATCATGTCGGATTAGAAGCAGACACTGAAAATGCTGTTTAGCGGTGGTGTTGGTGCTACAGTCAGCAAATCACAACCTTTTTGCTCTGTTCCATTCTGATGCATCCGCATGCAGACTAACAGATCCATGAACGTCTTTGTTTTCCTGCTCTGAGCTGGAATCTGGATCAGAACAGTACGGCTGGATGGTTCTGATATCGCTCACCACAACTTACATGAGAATTTCTGATGAACTCCTGTCGGTCTGCAGAAACTATATCCTAGAAAACGACAGGTTTTTTTGTTTTGCCTAAAAACAGCACAGTCATAGTTAAAAGGCCACTGGGAACACTTAGAAAATAGTTGCTGCACACGGATCTGATTGCTCATCTTTCTACTGGCAGCTGTGAAAATCTGTGTTTAACTTAAAAACAGATGATCAAATCTGAACACATTTGCTTTAAAGAATGGGGTAAAGCACATGCTGCGGTGCTCTTCTCAGGGCCTACAGCTTACAGCACAGTGGTCCTGCTCCATTACATCAGCCACGTCCACGCGCTCATGCTTTCAACGTCTTCATGAACAGTGGCTGTGCATTTATGGAACACACTCAACAGGATGTGACAGTAGGGCTGTTCAGGGACAAGCCTGCTCTCTACCTTTCTCAGTGCTGAGCCTCAATAAGCTGTCATCAGCATCTTACCTCTACTTTAAAGTTGGATTTACCTTCAAATACAGGCCACTGACCCGTGTTTGAACTTTAGAGTCGACTGTGAGCCATCAGACATCAGCATCTCTTGATCTAGCCCGCCCCTCCCCCCCACTTGTGGTCTCCGGGTGTTTGTTGTTCGTTTCCTGTCACAGAGGAAGTGCCTCGCCCTGCTGCTGGGCTCCCTGTAGGCCCCACCTCTGATCAACTGAGATTTTTTTAGCGGGGGGTGAGGCTGAATGGTGGGAGGATAGATAGAGGGACCAGAGCCGGGATGGGCAGACGGGGGCATGAGACGGGGCCGACATCAGTCGGGCGCAGGAGCTCCTCGCTCAGCAGGCTGAGAGCCGGGGGGAGCAGGAAACGGCTCTGAGCAGCAGGAGGTGAGCAGCAGGAGGTGAGCAGCAGGAGGTGAGCAGCAGGAGGTGAGCAGCAGGAGGTGAGCAGCAGGAGGTGAGCAGCAGGAGGTGAGCATGCTCAGTGACTGACAGAGCTGAGGCTCACGGTTCATGTGACTTTTCTGCTGTGTTCTCAGGAACGGGACAGACCTCTGTGGATCTTCCTCCACGTGTCTCAGTCCGGTCACTCCCAATCCTTGTACCAGTGTCTTGGTACAGTGGCGCTGGACAGGTTTGGGGGGGGCAGTGCTGAGATGTGCTGCATCACATTGAACTCTCCTTTCTGAAGCTGACCCGTGGTTTCTAACCACCGCCCTGCAGTTTGCACTTCCTTGCTTGTTTTCTTGTTGTTATTTCGACTCCTTTCCTGCACACTTGTTGCAGTGAAGGGGGTGGGGGTGTCAGACTTCCCACCAGTGTGCTTCTGCTGGACACATGAACCTGAAGAAATGTGTTTCTTCTGCTTTATGAGGAGGTTTTTATGATTACACAGACGTCTGGAGATTTCATAAGATGGAGAGAAACTGAAACCGTTTGAATAAATGAAAGTTTAATGAATGAGATGAGATTCCTTCTGTTCTGTTGTGACTGAAGGCTCTTTTGACTGTTGTTGAAAACTGCTTCAGACGAGACCAGATCTTCCAAAGTGGTAACTATTAACTCAAAAACAGTCTTTCCATTAAAGGTGAAAGCTTTGACACGACTTACATTTAAAGAACAAAAACATTTTCTTCTCTGTGGAATCAACTCAATGACTGTTTTTAATACCGGTTGAGCATTATGGTTGGTGTCACACAGTTTGCAGTCTGATCCTGCTGTTCTATTAAAATTACTCTAGATTTTGTTTTAATGTCCCTTTTTAAAACACAAAATGTCACAAATAAGGAGATGAATGTTTGAATTCGTTGTTTTTGTTGCATTTAGTTGTTGGATCTTCATGGTGTTTCAAAACCCAACCTAAACCCTTCACTTCTTCTGGTGATCATTGGGTTTCATTCAAACTGAGCTTTTCTGTTCATACTGAGACTACCTGACTGTTGAAATACAACCTGTAATCTGTAGTTTAACCAAAACTGGTTTCACTTTCATGAAAAGCTTTTGTTTTAGCTCCAAGGTTCTGGGATAAATTGGTTTCACTGAAGCTTTGCAGAACTTTGGAACACGTTCTCAACATCGACTTCTTCTGACCTCATTTCTTTAGTCTGTAAAAGTATCAAGAACATCAAGCAACACTGAAAAAAAACAAACGTTTCTCTGTGTACATCATGAATACAATCTTTTTACCTCAACATTGTATGCATGGAGTGCATAAAAAATAAAAACCATGGATCTTAAGTGTCAAACAACAGATGGGATCAAAAATGTGTTGCTTTTTTACAATAAAAACCTTAACGTTCTTCTGAACAGTAGATTGTTTGTCCTGCTCCATACTTCCCATCCACATACAGAACCGCAGCTCTTCGTCTGTTCAGATGAGGTGATGCTGTGATCAGCTCACAGACCACAGCAGGGGAGCGCCGCTTTTTGTTGGAGAGCTGAACTTAATTTAGTAAGTAATCTTACTGTAAAGATGCTAGATGGATTTCTGTGCTGTCACACATCCCCAACCATCATAGCTGGATGTCTTTACTCAGGGAAGTGTTCAGAACAGAAGAGACTGTTCACTCGGGTTCACTCTCTAAACATGGAAAAAGATCACAAATGGCTGAGCAGAGATTTATAAGAAAACATTTTCTGACTGAATTTGCTGTATTTTTTTTGTTTACTTTTATGAAACCTTTGTACCATTTATTCCAGGGTTGAAACATGTTATCTGTACATCTGCACCAGCAGACATTTCCATCAGCCATTATAAACATTTCTGATGAAAATAATAAAAAAAAATTCAGCTTTGGCTCTACAATCACTAATATCAGCACAACTGCAACCAACTTCCTGTTAAAGATGTGCAGAAGTCCTGAATCTCAATGAAAAACCCATCCGCGAGGAAAAACGAGTTCATCAAACTGGTCCGTTTTCAACTGTGTTATTTGCCACATATTGTTTACAGTATATGCAAAAGGAAGCTAATGAACAAGATCATCATCAGTTCGTCCTGTTGAGGGTCAGAGGGATTGTTCTGAGGTGTTGCGTGTTGTACATGTAGTTTAAAATGTACAGCTGTAAATAGAAATAAAAACAGCAGCAAACACTGTTGACAGAGCAGTTCAATGCTACCAGTCAGAAAGAGCGGTACACTACACTTTGTTTTGTAGAGAGCAAATTGTGTTTATGTTAAAGTCCGTTTAGTTCCTACAGGTCATATTGTAAGTCTTCTGTGTGTAATCCTGTTGTAAAAGGCTAGTGGCATGTTTCACTAAAGCCAAATAACAGGCTGAGGAGTTAGAGTTGAGACAGCAAAATACTGGCTCATTACTGTGTCCTTCTGGTTTGTGGAACCACACACAGATACCCCAATATAAATCCAAGGCTTCATTAAAGAGGACACGCACCAGGAGAACACACAAACTCCACACACCACCCAGCTGGGATTTGAACCTTTTCACTGTGAAGCAAGAGTGTTAACCACTACACCGCACCCAAAAAAACAACTCGACCAGCAACAGTGTTCACTGGGCATGCATCAATTCTTGGTTTAAAACCGTGGTGTATCTTACAAAACCGTGACCCAAAAATTGACGTACCCTCGATAGGAAGTAAAACATAATGTTCAGAAGTTAGTTCTAACAACTGTATTTTCTGCACTGGAGAGAAAAAAAAAAAAAAAATCACCAAAAATTAAACTTAGACATACAGTATGTTGCTCTGGAGTATAAATAACACTTTTAGAAGGAAAGTCCAACACTTCTGAATACATCAATCAAGCCTAGGGTAATGCTGCGCTCACACCTACCGTGATTCATGCTGTAAAGCCTCTTTTAACACACATCAAATTCAATGCTCAATCCTTGTCAAAAAATGTGTGCATAAACTAGATGTCCTTGTCGTGTGTGGGCGGAGCTACCATCAAGTTTTTAGCCTCATCCCTACATGGAAGCATTGACTGTATATCTCCTTTACGATGCATGGAAGACACAGGTGACATTAACAGATCAGGTTTATAGTTTCTAAAGAGCTCTACAGAAACATTATGTCTCCGTGTTTGAGTTGATGAGACCATAGCCTTGCTTTTTTACCATCTATTGCAGGAGCTGTCTCAATGAGGGCCCTTTCAGCAGTACTTCTGTCTCTCTGTGACCCAGTTAGATGACTTTCTGGTCTGCAATAGTAAGAGGAAGAAAAAACTAAAATGTGGACATTTTTATCTCCATGCAATTAAAAATAAAAAGTTCAGAAGAAGCATGATCAGATTCTCCTCCATGTTTGTTGTTGACGGCACTTCTTCTTGTTAGTAGTGTAACACATCATTTAACACTATAGGCTAGGCGCTCTGACATGCACAGAAAAAAAAAAAGAATCGTCTCAAGGAGCCCAGTGTGTGTAAATGAAAACGCAAAGCAGGACGGGATAAATAGTCAACCGGTTGTTTTGAAAAAGAGAATAGGGAAAAAAAACAGAGCAAAAAAAAATACAAGACAGGGGACACAGGCTGAAGGGGACGAAGGCTAGTCCAGGTGCAATTGTCCAAGTTGATGCAGTCCAGAATAGCGTTTTGTAGTAAGATGGGAACCCGTTGAGCTTTATTGCAGATAGTTGGGATGTTGGAATAGATGCATTTATCAGGGTTGGTTCAGTGTGGGTAGCTCACCATCAGTTAGACGAAATCAGAAGATTACACACACAAAAAAGCTGACCTCGAAAGGGTCAGAGAATAATAGAATCAGAAACAAAGCACAATTATAACTACTGGGAAAAGAAAGGTAAATAAGAACCACTAATACATCACGTACTAGGAAAAAACAAAAACAAGCGAGTATTCAGTTCAAAATATCAAAGGAAGTTTCATTTGTTTCAAAGGTATCATCAAGTTAAGTCAAGTACACGTGTGGTTGTCAAATTATGTTGTCCATTTTTCATCTAAAAGCAAATGAAAATATATTCATCAAAAATCAATTTTCGAAGTCAAAAGGTGTGCAACATAAACAGGTTAGAAACAAATTCAGAAGCATATGGCCAGTTTGGCATTGAGACATTAAAAGTAACAAAAAAACAGTCCAAAACAGACAACCTCAAAAAACTGAGAAAAAAAAAAAATCAACTAGAAATACTCCTACTTTCGCATACATACAGTCACAGGACCACAATAGCAACACTCACCGATGAGTTGGCCAAAAGCGTTTAAAGGCAAAGTGGCTGAAGCACGAGTGGGACAACCAGGCTTGTTGCTGATGCTTGAATGCTCACCACAGCAATAACAGCAACCAGAGCAGGAAGCAGGTAGCAGGAAGTGCCTCGCATAACCTGGAACTTAAATAGCAGTGGGGCCTGCCACAATAAAAGCATGTGCCAGGTGTTGCTGTTTGGCTTAATGGCACAGGGTTACACTTTCCCCCCTTGATCCATTGTACGTCCTCGTACATGTGCTGACTGCTATGTATGATTGTGGCTTAGAGACACTTCTTCACACTCTTCATCGTCCTGGAGGGCAAAGAAAAAAGCATTGCTCAATCCGTGCAGAACGCTTTGGATGGTCTTTGACAGGGGTCTACGCGGTTTGCTGTATTGAAGACGATCTGGCTGAGCTCTGATTAGCTGTACTCTTCGAAGCCGTGGTTCTTCGGGTACTTGCGACTCTACCACCATAGGCAGGGACAGGTTTTCACAGATCAGCACAGGCCCTGCCTGTTGTGGGTCAGGCAATGATGTTGAGGCAGGTTCCGCTTTGGCCCGTATGGGTTCAGGCATTGTGTTTTCAGGGTTTGAGGCAGGCGTCCTTTCAGGGACATCAATTGAGACACACTCTGGTTCAGACTTGATTCCCACAACAAGCTCCTCCAAATCCTCTTCAACCCCCTGGATCTCCACTTCGGCCAAAAGTCGTTCCATAAACTCTTTGCAACAGTGCAGGCTTTCTGGTTCGGTGTTGGTATAGCCACAGCATATTTGGTGAAGTGATCTGTTATAACAAGTATGTCTTTTGTCCTTCCATCTGGTTCTACAGAGAGGAAGTCTATGCAAATCAGTTCCAAGGGGTGAGTTGTCTTGATGTTGACCAACGGTGCAGCATGTTCTGGGAGAGACTTGCATTTGATACACCGCTCACAGGTTTTGACCTTGTTGATGATGTCAATAGTCATCCTGAGCCAGTAGGTCTAAGATCCTCTCAAATCCCAAATGACCAATTTGGTTATGTAAGTAATGCATGACTACAGCTCTGTTTTCTTTTGGCAGCACCACCTGATAGAGGGCGTCTTTTCCAACTTGCCTTCGCCTCACTAGAAAGTTGTTGTGGAGCTCCAGTTTTTTTACTTCTCGGAGGAGGAAGGGCAGGTCAGGGAGTCGAACCCCTTACAGCTGGTGGAGGTGTTTCTCCCTGCTCAAGCTGTGTGATGGATGCTTGATGACTGGGTCAGCTCGCTGTTTGTCCACAAGGTCATCTACAGAGAGTCGAGGGAGCACAGAAATGAAATTTGTGTCATCCTTACATCCGTCAGGCTGGCTGTCAACATCAGTAGAAATATACAAAAGAAGGGCATGGTCAGGAGCAGAAAGCGAATTGTACATAAGGTGATGATCACAGACGGCTTTGGTGGTGGACTGATCAACCATGACGGCTGATGTGTCATGGTGTTGCTGTGCAAATCTGTGAAGTCGTTCCTGCTCCTTGGTGGATCCCTGATCAATGGTTTGTTCGTGGGGTCGACGTGATAGACCATCAGTATCAGAGTTCTGCTTTCCAGCCCGGTAGACGATCTTGAAGTTAAATGTTGACAAAGAAGACAGCCATCGATAGCTGGTGGCGTCAAGTTTGGCTGATGTTAGGATGTACGTGAGAGGATTGCTGTCTGTGACGACCGTGAACTGTGCACCATACAGGTAGTCGTGTAGCTTTTCAGTGACTGCCCACTTGAGAGCAAGAAACTCCAGCTTGTGTGCAGGGTACCTGGCCTCTCTCCGAGTGAGACCTCTACTGGCGTAAGCAACCACTCTGTCTTTTCCATCATGCTCTTGGTACAAAACTGCACCTAAACCAGTGGAGCTGGCATCAGTGTGCACTGTGTAGGGCTTTTGGGGGTCTGCAAACGCCAGGACAGGGGCGGATGTGAGCTTTTCGATTATCCCCTCAAAGGCTTGTTGGCAGGACAGCGTCCACCGACCTTTAAATGGCTCTTTTGGATTCAAATAGGTCTCAGGCTAGATTGATCGACTTATTTTCTTCTGCGCAGGTGGGTATCCCGCAGTTGGATCATGCAGTGGCTTAGCAATGGTGGAGAAGTCCTGGACAAAACCTCAGGGTCTCCTTGCTTCACTACAGCACTGAGTGCCAGTTGTAGCCGTTGGAGGTACTCTGATGGTTTTTCCCCAGGGGTTTGGAGGATGTTTAAGAACTGGGCAAACAGCTCCTCTCCATCCTGCACGGCTCCAAAGGGTGCATCCAGAACACAGCTAGTAGTGTGTCTGGACCAAGACCCTTCGCCAGGTCTGCTGCAGGTGAGAGGAGGCTCTCCATGATTTTTCTGGTGACGTGTAAAGCTGAAAGGCTGGGGTCAGAAAGAAGTACGGATATCTGACTCCGCTAAGAATCATAGTCGGCTTAGTGACTTTGCTTTGGCGTTCTCCCGAGAAGGGACGGAGTCTTGGCGGAGATGAAGCGAGAAGGTCAGTGTTCCGCACCACATGTTCAACCACAACCTTCTGGACCTGGGGCGGATTTAGTTGATTGGCCGACAGCTTTATTCTTTGGTCTGACAGGTGTTTAGCCCCTGATTGAGAGGACTCGACCGGACAGGGGGAAGGGGTGAGGCAAGTTGCGATGGCTGTGCTGATCTGTCTTCCACTTTGGCATCCTCTTCCTCATCCTCTTCACTTTGTTCATCATCCATTGTCTTGTTCTCTGCTCCTGCTGCATCAAGGTGCTGGCCGATCTGGGACATCACAGACTTCAGAACTGTTTTGAAGCTGCAGCCGCTCTGTTTTCCAAGTTAACTCAATTCAGCCAAGTAATCAGGGGGGTTTCTGCTGCTGGTTGCTGTGGTGGCAAACTCTGAAGCTAAAGAGGTTATGCAAAACTCAAGGTTATTTCTTTTTGACGAAAAAACGTGCTGCAACAAAGCCTATATATCAGTATAACAGTCTGTATCTATGAACTCCACAATCAGGTTTTTATGCAATGTGCTGGGATCGTCTATATAAATCACACACCCCAGAGTCCCGTAACTACGCAAATAATCAAGTACTTCATCATCAGCTTTAGTTACTCCAAAAACCAAAACAGATTTGGCAATACTAACTCCAGATTGCACGACAAATTCCATGGTGATCAAAAAGAGAAAACAAAAACCAAAACATTCACACACCCAGGCTCTTAGCTAGCTCACCACATGTAACGCATTGTTGTCCATTTTCCATCTAAAAGCAAATGAAAATATATTCATCAAAAATCAATTTTCGAAGTCAAAAGGTGTGCAACATAAACAGGTTAGAAACAAATTCAGAAGCATATGGCCAGTTTGGCATTGAGACATTAAAAGTAACAAAAAAACAGTCCAAAACAGACAACCTCAAAAAACTGAGAAAAAAAAAAAATCAACTAGAAATACTCCTACTTTCGCATACATACAGTCACAGGACCACAATAGCAACACTCACCGATGAGTTGGCCAAAAGCGTTTAAAGGCAAAGTGGCTGAAGCACGAGTGGGACAACCAGGCTTGTTGCTGATGCTTGAATGCTCACCACAGCAATAACAGCAACCAGAGCAGGAAGCAGGTAGCAGGAAGTGCCTCGCATAACCTGGAACTTAAATAGCAGTGGGGCCTGCCACAATAAAAGCATGTGCCAGGTGTTGCTGTTTGGCTTAATGGCACAGGGTTACAGTAGCAATGCACACAGGCGTAGTGCCCTTTAGCATGTGTTAGAGGGAAACAACCGCTTAAGGGAAACCGTGGTTATTGTGAAAAAATGATTATATGAGTCTATTTATGAGTATAAGTCGTATACGTTTCCAACAAAATTTAGTCGTATAAGCATTAATTTAAGTATCAGTAGAAGTGTATGTTAGTCAATGAGGAACACATTTAAAGTAAGCTGCTGATTCAACGAACACAAAGTTTGAAGATAAGAAATTATACACATGTGGAAGAGCTGCCGTGGTTTACTGCACAATAATAATGTAGGATAAAAATTCAGAGTTAAAAATGTCATGAAAAAAAAAGAGTTGATTGATGAGACTAACTCTTCCACAGCCAAACTTTACTCAAAAAATGTGACTTACACTCTGAAATATACAAAATACTGAGAGCAACATTAACCCACAGTGATGCCGCGCCGCCTCCTCCTCCTCTACCGTACATCCGCGTGTAGCTGCGCACACAGCGACTCTACTCCAGATCTCTGCGGACAGCAGCTGGTTCAGCCGAAACTCGCCGAATACTAAGGTATGGTGTGTTTTTCCTCAGGTACTGGAACTGTAGTGGAACAGTACAGTTTTAAGCTGTACTGAACTGGTGCTGTTCCTGCACACTGCGGAGGTTTCCTGAGTCTTCAGAAGTTTCGCTTCAACTTCATCACATTCCTCCCAACTCCAGAAACTTGTCGTCCGCGCGCTCACTGAGGACGAGCTGCTCCGTTCTTCCGGAACACGCTCAGATCCAGGTTCCAGCAGGCGGACGTCCACTCGAAACGATGATGGAACACGCCATCAAAGTGGGTCTGAAGCTGGAACCGAACTTTTTTTTTTATTCTGTTGGGGAAAATGTTTGGGTGTCACGGTGAAACCGGCCTCTGCGTTCTTTAGGTTGGAGTGTTAGGTGGCTGCGCAGGTGCCTGATCACAACTCAGCAGTCTGTTTAGAGAACAGTCCGCTCGTCTTTAAAGACCCACTCCCATGAAAAGTGCGTGCGCGTATGTGTTTTATTCAAATCGTTATGAATCAGGAGCAGACGAAACAATGACGTACGAAAAAACATCAACTGAAATCGGCGGGTCAAAGTCTTCCCGCTCCGCTCCATTCTGATGCAGCCACTTACAGTCTTTGTTTTCCTCGAATCTGGATCAGAACTGCACGACTGGACAGCTGTGATATTGGTCGCCGTTTTTGTTGCGTCCATATCTTTAGGTTGTACGCTGGCAGGAGAGCGTGTAAACAGAAAGCTCTCAGAAATGGAACGGGAGAGGGCGGGGTTCAGTCTTTGGTAAGAAGGCATGAATGTAAATCCAAAGCCACGCTCGTATTCACAGACTAGTGAACCTTCAGGTGGATTCTCTCTACGTTCATTTCTGCTGTCTCCTCCTCACTGATGAGTCTGAAATCCACAGTCATGAACACGTTTTTCTGTCTGATAGTGATCAGTAATACTTTGTCCTGTTTGTTGAAGTTTTGCTTTTGTTTTTGAAGCAGCACATTCCTTTATGTCTATTGTCCACATTGTAAAAATAGTCTCACCTTTAAATGACTTTGTTTCTTCAAATCATTTGGTAAAATAAAGCAAAGTCAAAGAGGATCTTTTGTCAGCCGTAGACTGACTGAGAGGGAAAACTCTGCTGTTTTACTTTAAAGCTGCTCTCCTGCTGCCGGTTCATTCAGCCTTGCACTTCTGCTTTCTGGATTTTTGCTTTTTGTCTCAGCTTTTGTATTGTAGTTTCTTTTTTGAAGAAATATTTCACCTACATTTCTCATGATTGTCGATTTTAAAGGCTCAGTATCATTGTTCAAACTGCTATATGTTTGGGTCCACCTTGTGTTGCATTGTTGCAGTTAGAATAATCGTAATTGTGAAAACCTCATCAATCAAACTACAAATACTGTAAGCAATCCCTTTAAATTTTGGAACGTGATTCCTCCTTGTGTGGAAGTGTAGGCCTTTGTCTAAAATGGACATTTTGAAGGTAAAAATCCTGTGAACTTTGGACACCTCTCGGTGGTTTTACTTTGTTTCTGTAAGTCACTACAAAATGTTTTTAAGGAAGTAATATGGTGTCTGTTTTTGGAGGCATGGAAGCCCATTTCTGCATATTTGATAGAAACAGTTGCTGCTTTGTAAAAAGCGTGAACACGACCCCAAACGGTCAAAGCAGTCATTGTAGCAAACAGCATTCATTTGTTCTTACAGCAGACTGTCGCTTTCTGATTGTGAGATCTTCTCATTCAGGGTGTTCAGCCGTGTCCGTGTCCACGGCAGCATTGTTGTTATTGGGGTTTTTTTAAACATACATTTTGAAAATCTAAGCGGCACCATCTTTATTCCTTCTGTGCTTATGATTTTTTTTAATTGTAACCCACAGATGACAGAATCCCCAGAACGCCGCTCTTCCGTCTCCTCTGTCTCTCTATTGGAAATCAGAGCAGAGACTCATCTTATCCTCAAAGCCTTCTTGGACCGCGCGCTCGCCATCCCTCAAAAAGACTGGCCTGGCAGAGTGGGAGGAGCCTACAATGACCAGAACAAGTTCAAGTAACATCCCTGAAGGGGTTTGACTGTTACAACAGAACGGGGCAGTAGTAGTGTGTGCCTGACATCAAAATGAAAGCAAAGTTCATTTCTTAACCAAAAAAACCTCTTTTTCCTATTGTCAAAATAAATAAATAATGCCATAACTATTGATAAACTATGAATAATTAATCAAGGAATAATTTGGGGTTTGGTCTTGAATATGTCTGATGCAGCTGTGCAAAAGCTTTCATTTGTTTGTCTGACTCTTCTAAAACAATGTCATCTCATATACAAAATACTAAAAACCTGAATCTGGTCCATATCTGCTGCAGAAAGCTGAAGGTTCTGTTGCTTTTGTGTCTTATTACTCAGTCACACAGACGGCTGCCCCACAGCATGAAGAGTCCACTGCTGCTGATGATCTGCCTGCATGCTAATCTGAGTTTTGTTTAATGGTCAACTTTATTCTCACACTTTCCTGATTCCAGATTTAAACTAAAACCCAAACCAAAGGCTGACTCCGAATCACAGATGGAAAATGAGGAGGAGAAGAAGAGCATGTTAAAGGACCTCCTGCCAAAGCTGCCTCTGCTCAGCTCCTCACGTCATGTTGCAAAAGACTCCAAGGGTTCATCGGACAGAGAAATTTCCCCAGCAGAGGTGAGACAGTGCAGGTTCATATTGACTCCTCTGATAGAATGTAAATAAACTGGATTGATTGTTCGCTGAAAAGGCAACAGCTATAATAAAGCTTGGAAATGAATAAAGTTAAGTCAAGTTAAAGTCTGATCATCTTTTGATCCATTTCCAAAATCTTCCAGTGGCCTTTTATTTTGATTTTGTCGTTTTAAGCCAAAACAACCTGTCGTTTTCTATGACACTTTCTGCAGGAGTTCATTCGAAATTCGCCTCTGATTTGTGGGCGGGGCTGTTGGCAGGACCTGGGCTCATTTCCCATCATCCCTTTATTTACATGCTCTCCCGCTAGTTAAATGAGCTCTTTTTCAAACAGAATTTTTCTTCTGCATTCGATTCACCAAGAGGAGATAAAATAAAGAAAAACTCAGAAATTTTGTTTTAATCTGAACTCTTTTTTACATCCATCCTCCAGCATCAGAAAAATGCCCCAAGAACATGTTACAAACACCATTTTCATTGAAGTGGGTCTTTAAACCAGAAACATGCTTTGAAGAAATGATTCTGATTTTTCTTTCTTGAAATGATATAACCTTTATTCCTTTATGAAGGCACTGGCTTTTCAGAACATTATGTTTGGAGAAAACCCAACTCTCACATGTTTCCACAGGTGTCTTCATCCAGCTCTTCAGATGAAGGTGACAGTGAGAAAAAAGGGAAAGAAAAAATGAAGAAGTTACAAAAAAAACTATCTTCATTCTTTAAAAAGAAGGAAAAACTCAAGAAAGAAAAGAACAAAGAGGGAGAAGACTCCCATCATCTACGGCCTCACACGCTGCCCATCTCCAGAAGATCTAAAACCAAACAAGAAGATTCTCCTGTCTCTCCAAGTAAGCTCTGACACATGCACGATATGCATGCACAACTGTTCACTGCAGGAAGAGCTTTGGTGTTGAAACTGTTCTTTGGGGCAGGTCATCCTCCAGACTTCTACAGCAATGTGGCAGGAAAGCTGGAAAAGATCGCTCAGACCTCCATCAAGAAAAAGACTCCGAGTCCTGAAGCAATGCCCCTACCAGGTAAACGCACACAACACAACGACCCAAACAGAGACGTCACCCGTAACGCACTCCCCTTACACTTCAATTCATCCCCAGGTTTTGATCCATTTGACTCACTTTTTTATTCTAATCTGCTTTTTTCCAATTTAAAATTGTAAATGTAATAAGTAGCCCTTTTTAGATAAAAGACCATCTTTTTTTCTAAAAAATAATACTATTAAAAGTTATGCTTTTGTTGGAGAACTGGGGGAGGGGGAACCTTTTTCAAACAATTTTGGGATCAGTCTTTTATTTAATGAAGTTAAATGGAGTTATCTTCTCTCTTTGGATTGGCTGCTTTGCGCTCTGCCTGTGTTAGAGCTTCTTGACTTCCTGATTGGTTAACTGTGTGTTTAAGCCCTGCCTTCCAGTTCTTCTTCCTGATGGAAACTTCTGAAACTTTGGTTTGTGTGTAGAAAATGTTTTCACCTGCAGGGGGCAGACTTGTGCATGTGTGTACAGAGCAGAACAGGCTGCATTTGTGGATGTTCTCACATTTGTGAGTAGTTTCTTTTGTGCACATTGGTGGCAGGTTTGCTTTTACCAACTTTGTGATGCCCTGACAACGTCAGGGGCGGGGCGACACCTGATGACATTTTTGAAGAGAGTGTCAAAACACAAGCAAAGTGTTTCCTTGTGTATCTTTGGAGTTGTGTTCTAAAAATAACCAGCAATACAGGAAATCTGCAAAGTTGGAATATAGATGTTTCAATACAGTAAAACTCCTCACCTCACACTTTCTAGACAGACAGGAACATTTTCACACGTTTCTGTCTCATTTGAAGTCTCACAGTTCAAACTTTCATAGATAAAGAAGTCCAGGATTATAGAATAAAAACAAACATCTGATCGTGGTTGAAGTTTTATGTTATTCTAGGAAACTGAACGCTCCACAGAGAATGATTGACAAGGTCAAGAATCAGGATGCACAACACAATCTGCTGTGGCAAAAAACAAAGTAAAATAAAAAGTAAAATAAAAAGTAAAAAAACACAGAACTGGCAAAAGCTGAATTGTCATTTAGTGAGGGACCACCGTGCTGCCCCCACATCAGCCTAAGGGAGCAGGGGAGGGCCTGTGTTGGTCTTATAAAACGTCCTTTAATCCACAGAAGTTAAAAAATTTGAAACATTGCAATGCAACAACGTTCCTTACTTCAGTCTCCTGACTCACTGGAAACTCTGCTTATAGCTGGAGGGGACAAAGAAAAACTGATCCAGGATCTGGCTCAGCTGCTCTCTTCTGAGGGAGACTCCATCAATGAAAAGGTAGAGATTCCCACCAGACACAGTGTTGGAGAACTTCATCTGAATAAAGCCTCAGTCACAGCTGTCCTTACGGGTGGATGTAGGCTGTCTGTGGGTGAAAAAGGGGAAAACCTGCACAAAATATCAAGATCGTAGACCGATCAGAGAAAACGTTCATGCACATTTTTTCTCCCGACGTGCTGCGGGCGACAGCTCATAGTGAGCACTTCAGCATGAGTAAGGAGGTGACATGCAGGTGTGTCATGCAGATTTTCCCTTTTTTCAACACCCCAAACTCTTGCAGACTGTGGATCCTGTAGTTCATAGGATTAGTATTAGTATTCGTATTAGTAAAAAGTTAGATGCTTCACAGACTTTGTGAATAAGGTGGACTCCACTCCCGTACAGGTGCATGTGACTCAGGCTTATCGTGCACAAACCTGCTACTTTGTAGCCTTTTTTCTGAAAGGTTTCTGCTGCTAACTCTGCCTAACATTTTGTTCCAGATCCAGGCGAACCCTTTTCTGCGTTCCAACTTGAGTCGACTGTCATATGCATCATTTGCCAAACTTCTAGATAATTACAGCAACGCTCAGGTGACTCAGGTTTCTGATCTGCCACCATCAGCTAGTCCAACACTACGTCGCATAGCGGTCTCTATGGAGGTTTCACGGCGGATTGTGACGGCCACAGGAACACAGCGCACACAAGGCTATGCTGAGCGCTACATGGAGGCCTTCGTCCCCTGGGTCAAACAACATGGAGGCTGGGTGAGGGTCTGGACTGTTGATAGCCTCTATGGAGCCTCGGTTTGCATTTTTAACCCTGATTTTTTTTGTCTTTAGGAGAACGTGGTGGAGGTGGAGTTTGATTGACTTCGAGACATTTAGTTGTGGTTTGAAACCAGACAACAGGAGTGATCATCTGGTTTAAAACTGGGTAAGATGTTCACTGAAAACCCATCTGAAGGACTACAGCATCTTCTCATGGGGGGGCTCTGCATTTCCACTCCATGAAGGAACCCATTTTACGTTCATTATAAAAGAATCTCAAGCTGCTTTGGTCAGCCCCAGTTAGTAGGCAAAGGTTTATGTTTACATAGTTTCACAGCTCTTGTGAAAGTGTTAGATCTTTAAACCTTTATGCTGCTGTGTTGTGAGGTTTGTCATGAATCAAGAATAGTTGGGAAGAATTGTTCAAATGGATTATTTTTAATCTCTGATTGTATTTAGAGAAAAGTTCTGTCAGAACTTATTCCTCTGAGTCTCGACAGTGTCGGCAGGTAATGTCTGCTACCCTGGTACACTACATCAGCTACAGCTAAAACTAGAGAGCTCTTACGCCATCTAGTGTTTGTTTTTTCTGAAATGTCAGTGTGTCAAACAGCAGTGATGTTTTCAGCTATGATACGATGCTGCTTTACCCTAAAACCAAAGACGGGACACAAACATCTGCACAGAAATCAGAGGTTGTGGTGGCGTCTGAGCCTCCCTGCTCTGTGAAAAGCCCACAGGCCTGGTTTACACATCAATGTGCAATTTATCCATGAGACTATGGGGATGAAAACTCCTGTGGTTGAAGGTTGACTTCAAGGTGTTTTATTCTTGCTTGTTTGTGTAAACTGGGAGCTGTCGGTGCTTTAGCCAGCCGTCTGTGTGGTGCACAATGGACTGAGCCTCACGGAGGCTTCCATGTCTGCAGAAAACACAGTTGTAACAGTCAAATATGCTCACAGGCAGCAGGCCTCATGCCTGCTAGTGACAGACATGAAACAACCTGCCGTTGTTCCAGTTCCTCTTTGTTCTTCCTGAAACTCCATTGAAAAAAACTCCTCCTGTACAACTTGGTCAGTCCAGGATCTCCTCCCACAGAACGGATGCTCCGGTCACAGGTTCCAGTTGATGGCATTAAGCTGTAGCACCTTTTAAAGCATTTTATATCTTAAGTCTGAAAACAAAGACAAATATCCTTCTTTCTTAGTTTATTGTTAATATTTTGGATGGAACTGACAGAATATGAACTTGTGAAAACGTTCTTGTGTGCAGCTGCAGAATGAACAAGTCCTCGTCAGCACTCCACCATGCTTACTGTTGACACTGGCCTTCAGTCTGGAAAAAAGTTTCAGAATCGTACTGTTGAAACGGAGAAGGCCACACAGTATTCAGGTTAATTTAAGGGTTTGGTGGAGTTCAGATGAAGAGCGGTGAAAAAACGGATGGTTTGATCCTTGTTTGGGTCCTTCTGAGGGCCAAAGGTCGCCCAGTCCCTCTGGCAGCAGACCTGTTTAATGTTTTCTATGTGATGATGTGCTGCTTTATTCAGCTACATGTGTGTCAAATGTCTGTCAGATTGACAGTTCCTCTGGTGCACAGTTGAGCTACAACACTATTATGAGCTCAGTTTGTTTATGTTCTAAATATGGTGCAAAATGAAGTCAGGCAGTATGACACCGAACTACTATGTACTACTATGTACTTCCTGTGCTTGTTGGGAGGTTGCACAAATGTTTATAGTGTTTTGAAATCAGATTTTAAATGTTAATGATAATATATCGTTTTAACTTGTGTTTTTTATGCAACAATTTGTGAGACTTGAACTTGATGTAAACCACCTAAACTTTGGGTTTACCTTCATAAGGTATTAACCTAAGTGTTTGTGTCCTTCATACTTTTGTTTATGTTGTCTATATTTAAAGTACATTGCTGGATGAGAAGCATGTGAAGACCTGCTGTTATACAGCAGCAGATCTACTCAGGGGTGTTTGTCTTCAGGTGTTTCTCAGCAGACTGTGCAGGACAGTGCAGCCCGAGCAGAGGCCCTGTGTCTGCCGGTCTGAAGGCTGAATCAGGACTCTGTTCCAGGGTTCTTACACCCATTTGAAACCAACTTTTATATTGTGGTGTTTATGAATAAAATGTTTGTGACACACCGTGTTGATGATTTCACACACACAGAGCAAAAGATCATCGCAACCAGTTTATTTCATGGCCAAACACCTTTACAGCAGAGTAAAGAAGTATTTGATCCCATAGTAACCATTAAGAGTTCTGGTTCCCACAGACCAATCCTAATCAACCTGAACTGAAGATTCCTGTTTGAACTGATCACCTGGAGGAAAGACACCTGTCCACAGAAGCAGTCCATCAGTCAGACTCCAAACACTCCAACAAGGAAAGACTAAAAGCTTTCAGTGGATTGAAGGGAGAAGATTGTAGACCTGCACAGGACCCGAATGGACCACAAACCATCAGCAAGAAGCTGGAGGTGAAGGTCACAACTGTTGGTGCAAAAATACAAGAACATGACCATCAATCCACCAATAGGTCTGGAGCTCCAAACCAGATCAGAGCTGGTGGGTTTCCATGATCATGTAAACAGTCAGAAATCCGGGACGTGTGGATGGACAGAGCCATGTAAATCCTGAGTGAGAACCTCCTTCCCTCCACCAGGAGGCTTCAAATGGTTGGTGGATGGGTATTCCACCAGGATCCTGACCCAAAACATACAGCCAAAGCAATCAAGGAACGGCTGAAGAAGAAGCAGATCAGGGTCATGCAGAGGTCCAGCCAGTCTCTGGACCTCAATCCTATAGAAACCTATGGAGAGAACTGAAGCTCAGAGTTGCTACACACACTCACACACACACACACACACACACACTCGCACACTTACACACACACACACACACTACACACACACACTCACACACTTACACACACACACACTCACACACTTACACACACACACACTCACTCACTCACACACTTACACACACACACTCACTCACTCACACACTTACACAAACTTACACACACACACACACACTCACTCACACACTCACACACTTACACACACACTCACTCACTCACACACTACACACACACACACACACACACACACACACACACACACACACTCACTCACTCACTCACTCACTCACTCACACACACACACACACACACACACACACACACACACACACACACACACACACACACACACACACACACACACACACACACACACACACACACTCACTCACTCACTCACTCACTCACACACACTGGAAACTCTGGTCTTGCTTTTGTGTTCTTTGATTTCATCAGAAACATTTTGTCTAACAGACTAATGGAGTTAAAGAGCCGTCCCCCCGTCCCCCCGTCCCCCAACAATCACACATACCCTGAGAAAGTGATGACTTTTACATGTAAAGAATGACACATTTGTTACAGTAGAAGTCAATAGTTTTATTTATGTCTGAACATGTTAATGAACAGATTGAATGAAGGTGTAAATGAGAACAGAACAAACCAAAGTTTGCTTCTTCCAGACCTCCATCACATAAAAAAGGTCAAAACTATGTGCAGCTTAGTTTTCTCCAAACATTTAAAGCTCAGTCTGAACTCTTCAGGTTTTCTTGTGGATTAGTTTAATGTAGAGCTCTAATTTAAGCTGTGTTGTCATGTTTACTTAGCAGTTTTTCACACAAACATGCTTTTCTCCACTTGTTGCTTCCTTACTGCATGTTTGTGTGACCCTCTGCAAATTGGTGACAGTTGCAGATCACTGCTGCTAAAAATCACATAAAGTGCATTTAATGAGTTTTTAATTAGCACAAACTGTCCTTAACTTTATTCCAAAGCTCCAGTAAAAGCAGTAATAATGTTCTTAGATGATTTAAACAAGCTGTAGCAGTTAAGCTGAGGCTGGATCCACCTGAAAAGAAGAGCTGACTATTGACTGATAATTCAGGAAACTGTAATTCTTGATTCAACAAAATTCAAATCAACTTCGTTATGTATGCAGCTTTTGTCCAAATCCATTCCTGATTTCATTCATCATGATGGGGTGGGGGTGGGGGGTGGGGGGGTTTGCAGTGTGGTCTCCTCTCAGGAAACGACAGTTAGTCCAAGTTTTTCTCAGCATGCCGGATGTGACAGTACATCATCATGGAGAAGATTAGAGCCAGAATCTGCACAGCAGGAACAGCAGGAGATGAACTTTCACACAGGGAGCTCATCATCACAACACAAGCAGAAAACCAATCCAGAACACGAAAAAAAAAAACCTTCAAAATGTCAGATTACAATCTGTTGTGTTAAAAAAGCTCTCAAGAAAACATTTCTGTTTTTCTATTATATTGATAAGATGATAAACAAACTGTTGATAAATAAATGCAAATAATTAATGTTAATTAAGAGAAAAGTACCTGCACAACGCCGATGCAACACCCAAACACCAGGACAGACGGGATGTTGTCAAGCAGCCACAGTTTGGCCTTCTGGTAGCACGGCTGCAGGGAGAAATGAAAAGGTTTCAGCTTTCTCCAAAGCTCTTCTGATGACGTGAAAGCATCTTCATCACTTTTTTACGTGTACTTTCTTTAGACTTTGGTCTGTTTATGTGTCATTATTGTTTGTGTGTTTGTGAATTGTTACATCTTTCAAAGCAGCTTCAGCTGTAGCAAAGGCTGGTCATGTCCAGCCTCTTTTTGATTTGAGTCAAACATAAAGTTCTACTTAGTCCACACAGACACATGAGGCTTACTGAGGAGGCTGGAGGTCACTCTGCTGAACACATTAGAGTTTTGTGGGCATGCAAAAATGTCTACTACATGCATGACTGAAGCCGTTGGGTGTCACTGTAAGTCATGCTTGCAGGAAAAAGTTCACTGGGAGCAGAGAGGCGACAGACCTCGCTCCAGCCCTCATCACAGTCTGCTGCCTCCACAGAGCAGCAGGACACGGGCAGCGTCCCGTTCAGCACGCCATACCAGTCCGTTTTGTTGGTTGCTCCACAACATTTGAACTGTAGACATAAGCATAAAAACATGTTTCTGGTGGGCTGAGAATAAATGCAGATTTATTTATGTATGATTGAACTACAACAACATAGAAAACCAGAGAAATAAACTTCTGACTGTGTGAGCTTTTTCAGTGACAACTGAATAACATTTCTGTTTGAAAGATACTTCTGTGCAGCATCCCCTCAACTAAAAAAAGCATTTGACTCTCAATCATGACATCCTACTGGATGAACTGGAAGGATATGGGATAAGAAGACTAGATCTAATAATACAAACAAAAACAGACTTTAAACAATGAATGATTCCTGCAAGTCGAATATAACCTTTTTTCAGTTTTTTTTAGTTCCAAAACTCCAATTTTCACCTTCTAATCTTTTTTTCACTTTCAATTGCCGCATTGCCAAAGTTCCACATTTAAAAAGCAGTGGAAATGTCACCTTCAATGTTTCTGTATACCACTCAGTGGTTTAATCATCCTGTCAGTTTTTAGAATGTCAAAGTTGAAAGTAAAGCACTAAACCACAGCGGCTGGGTGACAACAGACATCATATTAGAGGAAGAGAGCCGCCATCATTCCTATTTAGACAAAGGTTTCATGGGTCACTAGACTGTCAGTGCCAGGAGCTGTTTAACAAGTTATTATGAAAGGGGCTGCTCAGTGGTGCAGTGGTTAGCGCTCTTGCCTCACAGCAAGAAGGTTCCCAGTTCAAGTCCTGGCTGGGGGACAGTGTCACCAATGGGGGACCTTTCTGTGTGGAGTTTGCATGTTCTCCTTGTGCATGTGAGGGTTTTCTCCGGGGACTCCAGCTTCCTCCCACCGTCCAAAAACACTTCATAGGTTCAATGGTCACTCTAAATTGTTCCTAGATGTGTGTGACTGTGGCCCCTGTGACAGACTGGCAACCAGTCCAGTCCCCTGCCTTTGCCAATGAGCAGCCAGGTTAGGCTCCAGCAGCCCCATGACCCCAAAAGGGATAAAGCAGTTTGGAAAATGAATGAATTAGGAAATCTAAGCATAAATTGTTCAACTGACTTGTGAAACAAAGGCCCAATCCGAATTCTTCCCTTTCGCTTCTCACTTCCCTTACATTTAGCCCTCCAAACAGAGAGTTCTGGGAAAATAGTATCTCCGATTTCAGACGTCACTACCACTTGATGATGTCACCAATAGTCGCTGGTTAGTTAAATTAGTGGAGCTTCCAGCGCTTGAATATACATGACAAAGTTTTATAACTTTAAAAGGTCATGCTAAAACAGAGTCATTACATTTAAATGTTACTTCTGTGCCTTAGAGCTCATCCATGAGAAGAAAAGGCTTCTCTTCCGCGTCATAGTGCGACGCAGAACTCCCTCGCTATGGAGGGCTCTGTATCCCTCCGCCTCGAGGGTAACCCTTCAAAAAACTATTTTCGGACACCTCTTTCTCTACAAATGCCCCTACAACTGGAGTGGTAGGGAGAAGTGGTAAGGCGTAGGTAAGAATTCGATTTGGGCCAAATTCTTTTGCATTAACAGGTTGATCTGGTTTGGTGAGTGAAGGAATTGTTTGTGTTTTCTGTGCTCCATGAACGCTGGTGTTTTGTAAGTGCAGCATCTTTGTGGTACAGCCTGTCCCCTGAGAGTCTCACTGTTCTCTGTCATTTTTCTCTGTCATGTCCCCGACCTGCTGCTGTTTTTGTTGCAACAGGCTAACAGCTGCAGAATGACTGTGTGTGCTCACCTTTTTCTGTACAAAGTCCCAGGATTTCTTCAGTTCAGGGTTTGACACATAAATCTCCATGCCCTCCTTTAGATCTTTCTGAGCTCTTGCATCCATCTGAGACATAAAGCAGAGTGGTTATTCACTCAGAGAGCAGCAGAGGGGACTGGAGCTCTGCAGCGGGAAGGGTTGCTCTGCTTTATCCAGCTGTGATTATGACTTTACCAAACTTGAATAGGTCTCTGTCTCTGTGCAACAACAAGAGAGACACAGATACTAAATCTTTGGAGAATGTTTATAAAAATGCTGACAGAGAACAGACAAATGATTACACACATAAGTATTGTGATCTTAAAACCATTCATTATTCTGATCAGGTTATTACTTTGGGAATTAAAGCTTAAATTCATCTGAAATGTCTGACTTTTCCAGGAAAAAGGAACGTGCACAGCTTTGGTGCCACGCCCACAGACCACACTACTGGGACATCATGAGGACTTCAGAAGTGTCAGAGCGAAGCTTAGGTTTGTGTCTTCACCTCGTCATGGAAGAAGTGCACAACCAGTGCTAGAGTCACCTCTGTCAAAACCAGCACCAGCAAGATCCCAAAGAACTGCAGAGCACAGGGACAGTTACATGCCATCACATCAGGATCACAAACACTGAGCCAACATCTGAGGTGATCCCCTCAAACAATCCCCTGTCCTCACCGTGATCAGAAGGCAGCGCTGCTCTTTAAGTGCTCCCAGACAGCCCAGAAATCCTGTCACCATGGTGATACCCCCTGCAACCAGTAACAGGTTGGCAGCTGAGAGCGATGGAAAGGACAGAGGAAGAGAGGAGAACTCTGCCTGGGTGAAGGACAGCCAGACTCCCACTCCAAACAAGCCACATCCTCCCAGCTTCAGAAAAACACAGTTTAGAGCCGTAAATGTTCAGGTCTTCAAAACTCACGTTTGCTGCTTTGAGTTTTTATGCTCTGATGCGTTTCAGCAGAGGAGAACAGAATGGAGCTGAGCTGATACTGACCCAGAAGATCAGATTAAATCCAAACATCAAATATTTGAAGCAGCACAAACATCTCTGAGTGCCCGGCATCCTGCGAATGAAACACAAACAAGATGGAGAGATGCATGTTTTAGTAACCACCTTCACCTGCAGTTTCTGCTGGTTCAGTTCAGAACCTGAAGAGTTCAGTCTGGTGTTGTTGCAGAGCTGTGGGAGCAGACAACACTTCCCTGTTTATTGTCCTGTACCCCCCTCCCTGCCTCAGGTGTCAGGAATCAGAGCTCTGTCTCTGCCTCTGGTGACCGGTGGCAGCCGTCATCCTGAATACTGACACTACATCTCCCAGCATCCCCAGCGCACAGATCCTGGATCTCACACACCTGACGCTCATCTACAATCATCTACAGGATACGTATGCAGCACACAGAGCCCGGCTCAGTGTGAAGTATTGCTTGTGCCATTTAGCCTGAATACTGAACAGTTTAACCTGATCTGATCACCTGCTTACCTGACCCTGCTTCCTATTTGACTGCCTTGACCTTTGCCTGGACTCTGACCCTGATTTAGCTTTGTGGACTTTTAGCTGAGCTTTGCTCCTGTCTGAGTCGATGAAAACTGCTGCACGTGGAACCAGCCGTTTGCCTGTTTGTGACATCAGGAGACAGGCTATGATTTAGTCTGCCCCTGATGAACGTTTTCCTTCTATGGAGGAGGACTGACTTTATGCGTTTTCATGTGTGTCGCTGATTGTGACCATCCAACTTC